>JANFCV010000402.1:0-153147 GCA_024500475.1 Phthorimaea operculella | reverse complement strand
ATGGTTGTGTAACGACCGCCAACATAAACAGCAACCGGGACCGACGGCTTAGCGTGCCCATCCGAAGCACGGAACCATTTTGCTTTGGACAATCAGGTGGTTCAGCCTGCAATGTCCCGACCTGACGGGAACGAGTGAGTGACCCGCCGGGAGTTGAACCGGAACCTTCTGCGTGGCAGGCAGTCATACTATCCTCAGTCATATCACATTACATCAGCCTACATCAGTCCACTGCTGGACATATATGCCTCAGGGCACACTACAGAACGCAATCTCCCGTTTTCGGTGCACAGATTTTGTCCCCAGCAGGTGCCGGCGAAGGGGAGACCTAGGAAAGGTGGCGAGATGACCTGGTCGATTTCGATCCAAACTGGTCTCGAACAGCCATGGACCGTAAAATCTGGAAAGAGAAGGAGGCCTTTGCCCAGCAATGGGACAGTTTAGGTGGTTTAGGCTGATATAATAATAATATAATAATCTACCTACCTATTGCAGTTTCCGCGCGGTCACCTTGCGCCAAGCGGACTTCTCATTATCGGCGGTGAGACGAGCCACCTTCCATTACGTGAACACCGCGCCGCAGTGGTTCAGAGGGAACGCAGGCGACTGGGCCGCGCTAGAAGAAGTAAGTTATAGCAATCCAGCTTTTCAATTCGCCCATACCCAGTCAATAAACCAAACAAGAAAAAGTCGCTTCGCTAGCAATACCATGTCCTATCCTATGTTCTATTTTTCCGTTGCCTATCCCGACCCTTGTGTTGCTTGATTTACCTATAATATGCCGGTGAGCTAGCCTCGGGATGCGGAGTGTCACTCACATAATTTAGTGTTATGCTATGCAGGTACGCGACCCCGTACTATCATGGTGAATTTTTTACCAAGGACTGTATTGTACAAAAGAAAGAAGTTAAATCTTTCAAGTCCAAGTAGAAGAACAAAGTGGCCCAGCTGGAGATGATGCTTCGTGTGCGCCCCCTAAATTGTTTAATAACTCGATAAATACCTAACGTACATATTTCTGAGTTGTACGTAGGTACATTGTGTGTAAGAAACATGGTAAAAAATCAACTTAGTAAAACGGGGTGGCGTAACTGCTTTAACATCAAATGACGTTACGAATAAAAACAAGAACACAAACAAGGGGCGGTAAATCTTGTTTACCGTAGTGCACCAAATTTCCAAATACGGCCCTGCCTGAGCCAACAAAAGACATATCTTAATAGTTGATGGTGTAAAAACACTGCAAGTATTTAAAAGTGTTGTGAATTTATAAACCAGGCACCTGCCCATAACACTGAACAACTTTACATAGATTTTCTTTTTCATTTTCATTATCATCATATTTATTTTATTTATTTAACTGTTTATTGTACACAAGATAAAACACAGGACAATCATATTAAGAAAACAACACAACAGGTAGGTACTACTTATTTCTAAAAAGAAATCTCTTCCAGCAGTCCTACGGTAGAGAGATAGCATAGAGGCTCTTAGACCGTGCACAATTTATTATATTAATTAAAGTATTTATACAGGATTATTTTTTAGTCAGTGCAAAACCTCGCAGGATGCCTCCTCTCGTGATTCCGAACAACCCCTACCATGGGGCCATGGGGCCACCTGCGAAATCTAAAAAAATATTTATAAAAATATTCATCATAATTTTCTTGGGGAAAGTTGTTCAGTTTCATGGACTGTGCCCGTTTAAATGTGTAAATTTTCAGGGTCTACGTCGTCGCGCATACACCCAGAATTCCACTCTTGACGTTTACACGGAACTTTGGGAGTCCTGAATCTGAAGAATAAAGATGGACGCGACACACCGCTGTATCTTGCAGATGATGAGAACAATAACGGGATTGTGCCTATATACTTCTTTAAGGTTTGTTTGTAGTATTAACACTTCAAACCTAGAACCTATCATAAACTGTCTTTTAGTGTGCCGAAACGGAACCCAATCCTGGGACTTCGCTCTCTGTCCATCTGTCACCAGGCTGTGTCTCATAAACCGTAATGGTTGGAAAGTTGAAATTTTCGCAGATGACGTATTTCTGTTGCCGCTATAACAACAAATATTAAGAACCAAATTAATATTAAGGGCTTTTGATTATTATTATTATATCTGATAAATAGTGGTTTGGTACACAATGGTAGGTACGGCACCATTATATTTTTCCTTAGGTAAGTAGGTACTTACTTAAATTATTGTTTGAAACGGGATTATTACCGTGATAATATTTTGTTTACCTCGATATTTCAGGGCGATGGCTCGCCGAGCCAGTCTACTTGACCATAGGGCGTGCAACCGCCCCGAAATATCGAGGTAAACAATATTATCACGGTAATAATCCTTTCAAACAATAATTAAAGTGTGTGAACAACTGAAAACCTAAAGAGTAGGTACCTATACTAAATGTTATACTGGGTGTTACAAAACAACCAATAAAGCTGAAAGGAGGTCAAGGTACTCGTAAACTGAACAACTTTTCCTATGGAACATGGGTCGAAATATGAAAAATTTGGTCCTCCCATACAAAATGAACTCCATTTGTATGGGTTTTATGGGTTGTTTTGTAACACGTTGTATTATGTAGATATACTTATTAATTATTATTGTTACCTATTTGCAGCTGGTTTACGACCCTCGCCGCAGACTAAGCACGGGATTCGTGACGATCAACTCGCAGTTCTACAACAAGACGACCAACGACAGGTACCTGCCTACTAAATACGCAATGGTTTAACAAATTGAAATGAGAAAATTAAAAATTCACTAGCGACCGCCGGGACTTGAACGGGACTGTGGATCACCGTTCCACCGCTCTACCGACTGAGATACGTCTCGACGAGCATCCAGAGGTTGAAAAATTTACCAGGGTCCGCAAGGCGCCCGTAGCTCAGTCGGTAGAGCGGTGGAACGGTGATCCACAGCCCCGGAGTCCCGGCGGTCGCTAGTAATTTCAAATATTCTCATTTTTAATTTATGAGAATAATATTGCGCTGTGAGTGCATGAAAAATTCCAATACATTGGTTATACAAAGTGTAGCACCCTTGCAGTTATTTTACATGTGCTTGCTTTGCTTACACTACGTGTTAGATAAGTCATTATTTAAACGTGAAATATGGCGTGATTGTTTCGCTTTTAGGTATTGTGTTTTGTTTTATCCTAGAGTACAGAGGAAGTTTAAATCCCAAATCAGAGTAAATAACTCCGGGTTCCGCAAGGAAGCATACTCAGCCCACTTCTGTTTTTGCTCTATATTAACGATCTACCTCAAAATACCTCGCATCAGTGCATCCTTTTGCAGATGACACAACACTGCTCATAAAATGTCATCACAAGCTAACGTGGCAAACAACAATAAATATCTGAAATAATAAATTGGATGCACCAAAATAGTTTGCAGATAAATATAGAAAAACTAAAATTATGCAGTTTCGCTCGTACAATTCCAGTAAGATTCCTCTATCAGTCACTCACAATAACAACCCGTAGAACAAGTCCAGTCATTTAAGTTCCTAGGAATAACGTTAGACGAACATCTCAACTGGAAACAACATGTAGACGGTATATGTCTCAGGCTCGACCGGTTTGTATACGCACTGAAGAGACTTACAAACACAGTGTCCAAGGAAGCTGCCCTTGCAGCTTATCATGGATACGTGTCTTCTGTCCTTCGATATTGTGTGATTCTTTGGGAAGTTCTGTTGATAGTGAAAGAGCGTTTAAGTTGCAAAAGAAGTGCATTCGTGCTATCTGCAATGCTTGGTTTCGTGACTCTTGTAAACCACTGTTCCAGGAGTTGAAAATACATCCGCTACCCTGTATGTATATTTATGAGATGTGCATATTTGTGAAGACAAATCATAGTTTTACAGAAATTTAAGAGATGTTTCTAGACGACAGTTAAGACCTGCGTACTAATCTTCTATACTAGTCCGCTTGTCACACTAGTGTGTAAGATAGCAAAAATGTATATAACATGTCTATCAGAATTTATAATAAACTACCTGACTGTATTAAATTGTTAGAGGACATGCCTACGATTATTTAAGACAACATTATTTAAATAGCTATTAGAAAAATGTTTTTAGTATTAAGGATTATTTAAACCATTGACATTTGTATAGTAGATAATTTAATTTATTTAATTACTTACTAATTCAATTTATTTCATTTTATATAGATATTGACACAATTTTTTATTATGACATTGATTGTATTATTTTATGTTTTGAGGAAGTGCTCAAGCGACAATCCATAAATATTTGCATGCTTGTACACAAGTCGAATACTGTACGGATACCTTTTATTAATGTAACATCTATTTAACATGTATTCTGGCATTTCTGATTTCTGATTTCTGAAACGAGCTCGCTTCGCTCGCAATACGCAGTGTCTACTTGCTTAGGTACTCGTATGTTATTATTTTTAACGTCGACTGCAGAGAAACGTTTTAAAAACATAACTTGCAAGTGTACGGGGCGTAATTTTTTCCTGGGGCGCCAGATTTCTAAATACGTCGCTGTGAGCGAACCTTTAAGTATAAAACGAGTTTACAGAAGGATTACTCGACAGGAAATCTCAAAGTATACGAATATCAAAACAGCTAAATCTGATACAAGAACGTAATATGAATCTCAGATTCCTATCCTATCCTATATGAGCCGATTTGAATGCAAGAAATATGACGTTCGTGGCAACCCATCTTCTTAGTTACCTTGTGATCCTTTGAGATTCCGTTCATTCCAGTAAAGTCAGTAGGTAAGCGTCTATATCGTCGCTAACTGAGTGGTGGTCTTATTTTGGGAACCACAATGCACGACATACTTAATGCACAGCAGGTTAATGCACGGCAGCGTATTGTACAGCAGATCATTGTACGACATGATTTGTTTATGTGCGTTAGGACCGCGGGTGTACAAGTTAGGATTGAGTTGCTTATCTACAGGATGGTAGTACCTGCAGTGTACCTCAGTGTACCTCCAATGAAATCCAGTGTACCTCTTTAGATAAAAAGTTATTCGATGAAATATGTACACCCGCCATTCTAACGTTAGGATGGCGGGTGTACATTTATATTTCGGTCTGTAGATACTTATTTTGCTTTTGATTATTTTATAATTTTGTACAGGTACACTGCAGGTACACCAAATTACTATAAACGAAAAGCGAAATAAGTATCTACAGACCGAAATAAAAATGTACACCCGCCATCCTAACGTAAGAATGGCGGGTGAGCATATTTCATCAAATAACTTTTTATCTAAAGAGGATTTCACTGGATTTCATTGAAGGTACACTAAGGTACACTGGAAGTACCACCATCCTGTAGGAAAGTAGCTCTCTAAGTCTTCTGCTTTTCTGGAATTAACGTTTACAAAGTTTCCCCTAGGGCTCAAATGCCCCCAGTTTCCCCTACATAGCTTTTACACGTTTTTTACTGGTATTTGTCAACATTTTGATTATTTTATATTTTTATGTACAGGTACACTGCAGGTACACCAAATT
Source organism: Phthorimaea operculella (assembly GCA_024500475.1). Taxonomy (NCBI): domain Eukaryota; kingdom Metazoa; phylum Arthropoda; class Insecta; order Lepidoptera; family Gelechiidae; genus Phthorimaea; species Phthorimaea operculella. The sequence continues at coordinate 147,634 of JANFCV010000402.1, read as the reverse complement.
ACTATAAACGAAAAGCTAAATAAAAATCTACAGACCGAAATAAATGTACACCCGCCATCCTAACGTTAGAATGGCGGGTGTGCATATTTCATCGAATAACTTTTTATCTAAAGAGGTACACTGGATTTCATTGGAGGTACACTGCAGGTACTGCCATCCTGTAGATAAGCAGCTCAATCCTACCTTGTACACCCGCGGTCCTAACGCACATATTTGTTTCCCAGGTTGACGTTTTGCGACGACATCTGCGGCGACAAAGAACTCCCCTGGCTGCGCTGGCGGAACGACGGAGCGCACAGCTTCTGCTGTGATTACGAGCAGTTTACGCAGAAAGTGACTTTCCTACCGCCCTTGCAAGTCGAGGGGGAATTAGACTAATAGAAATTTGCTATGGATTCTCAATAGAGGGCGCTGGGCTAAGTGGCAATAACGTTTCGTTACGCAAGTGGTTCTTAACCTTTTTGTCCTTAACCATTTGGCGAATTTAATTTATGCCACGGATCACCCAGAAGGTTTATTGTTTTGGAGGTAATATTAATACACAGTAATTAAGTAAGTAAAGTAAATTATCGATGCGAGAATTCACGTTAAAAAGTAAGAAAGGAAACGCACAGCGCTACATTGCCACCACACATACAGTCCAGCAAAAAAGAGTAGACAAAAAAAATAAGGGCGCCACTTTGTATGAAATTTCAAAATTAAATGGCAACATTGGCTATGAATGGCAACAATTTAGTATGAAAAATTTTTAGTTCCATTTTATGTAATTTCTACTCTTTTTTGCTGGACTGTACATGTGAACCACACTATGAAATTGAACAACTTTCCCTAGAAAACAGGTGGGAAAATTACCTCTCGTTACTCTGTAATTTCTTTTCTTTCTCTACCTGTTTCTTAGGGAAGTTGTTCAGTTTCATGGGATGGTAATGTTAAAATATTTACAGTTAAGTATTTTTTTACATCCTGTATGGATTGTTATAAGTTTTTTTAGAAGATCTATTGGGCCACTTCAAAAAGTTGTATTACATTATTACGTAAAATTTTTCTTTGAGAGCTATTTTAAAAAACCTAGTACTTAGTAGTTTGTAAAATTACCGGTAGATGGTGCTTGAACAGATGCACGCAAGCGCTCGCAAGTTCTACCAAAACTAGCGTTCTAGTAATAGTGGGTTTTCATCGCTTTGACTACATTCAATCTGCAAAGAATGAATTAGTCGCTGGGAATTAGCAAAACTATCCCAGTACCCATCGAGCCCATCCACTCGTTAGTGGACAAGATAAACTTGCTTAATTCGCAGGCTAGATTAGAACCGCGGTAGCCCAGTTGGTAGTGGCGTCGGCAGTACAGATGCCGAAGGTCGCAGGTTGAATTCCTGCCTCCGGTGGAAAATTTTGCAAGTTTTCCAAAAATAGTGAGATCTATGATTTCTTAAATGCATTTTACCTAACAAAACGTCTTTCCTTTCTCGTGAAACTCACTGCTTTTATTGCCATGTATGAAATAAATAATCGTTGTCAAAAAAGGCCAGTGCAAGTCATTCAGTGCCATCTATCAATGATTTTACATAGCTGTCAAAAATGAAGAGGAATGGTTTTATTGTTGAAATAAGCTCAAAATAAAGTTAAATGGTAGGTATAAAACACAAATGTACATCGAATCACTGTTTATTATGTATCAATGACTGTTCAAAACATTCATATTCTTACTTTTAAGTAAACATTAATACTATGTTTCAAACATTGAATAAATCGATATCAAAGTCAGTTTGTTTTCCTAAAAAATACCCGTAAAATGTTAAACCTTAGTAACATAATAAAAACTTAAAAACATGAACAATTTTGGCACGTTTATAAACGTAATTTTATACTTACTAATAATTAAATAGTAGTCCGTAATTCGATAATCAAATTCTCTTAGTAAACAATCCCAACTCTTTTTCAGAACGTAATATTTTACAGAAATAATTCTTATTTTTATAGATTCAGCAACATTTATTGAATCGTACAAAGAGTTGTGCCCGGTATTAGTAAAGTATAAAATTACATTATTAATTTTAAACATAATCAGTCATAATAATTTGGATAATTACTTACTAATTAACGACAGATTACCTGTCGTATACACAATTTTGTAAGTATTTGAAAATGCACTGCATATAATAAAAATTTAAGACTCGTAGTCGTCGTTCAAAACAAAGAAAATAATAACGAAAACGAAGGAAGATCTTTACTCACTATAGACAGAAAAAATAAAAACCTCATGCAGAAATAGATGAGGTAGTATGAATCCTGGTTCTCTATTTTAAAGATTATAGACATAATATGGGGTGAATTTTACTAGTGACCGATAGCGAAAATTCAGAACCGGCTGGTGATAAGGAACAACTTTCCCAAGGAACATAGTAGAAATATGAAGAAAATTTTGGACCTCCCATAGTAAATAAAATCAGCTGATCGGCAAATTTGTATGGGAGGTCCAAATTTTTATGTTCCTTGGAAACCTGGTTCTGAGTTTATCACTAAAATTCACCTATATATCACTATTAAATTCACTGCAAATATTTTAGAAGCAGATCAAATAAAATATAAGCATGTACTAGGCAAATTTTTAAAGAAATCTACACGCTAGTTTTCGAGAAAATTGCATTTAACTAAAAAAAAAACTAAAAAGGGCACTCTGTTTGTCCTAGATACACACACATCGATGAATTTAAATTACGCACCAAAAAAGGTGCTGTGATTGGTTGGTTGTCAGTGTGCGTGCCGTGTAAGTGAACCCTGTCTACGTGGCGGAACGTCAGTCGGGTCAGTCAAAGGGTGTTCACATAATAAATTAAAAAGTTTGTTTGAAAATGAAAAAAAAAATCTAGCATGTAGATTTTTTTTAAAATGCCTAGATGTTTTTCTTATACATATTTACGCATGCCCTTAAAATATTTGCAGTGAATTTAATAGGACTTTATATACTTGTAACACTTGCGGTAACACCATCATTGCACATACATAATTATTTAATTTTAACTATACGTAGATACTGTCAAATACTTAAACTTTACTAGTTTGGTGAACATTGTTAGTTTTAATATTTTTAAGAGTAATTCCAAGATCCAAGTTGTCATACAAAAGTATTCCCTGTTTACATCCGAATAATGTATAGCGGTGTAAGCTACGGTGTAAAAAACTTTAGGCGTGCTCAGACCATTAAACTGAACAACTTTCCCCATGGGACATATGGTGGTAAACGAAAATTTCTGACTTTCCAAACAAAGTCTGTCAGCTAATCGTGAATTTTGTATGGGAGGTCGGTTTTTTCGTTTACCACCATATGTTCCATGGGAAAGTTGTTTTAGTTTCATGGTCTGAGCACGCCTGCAAAAATTCGTCACACCGTCTCTTACACCTGTATAGAGCTATAATTCTATTTTTATAACAAAAGGCCTACTATAGGCATGCCCTGCATTACTCAGGTATCTTCTTATTATTACAAACTCTATAAGAATTCTGTAAATCTTCCTGACATCCGGTATAGTATAGTCTTGTCATGTTTCACATTGACATATGCAGGACGGGTGGTGATGAATTTGTTCCTTTTTAGGAAAACTTGCAATTTTTACCGTAGCCTGGATTTGAACCAGCGACCTTTTCCATCTGTACTGTTGACACTCTACCAACTGGGGTACAGCGCTCACTCCAAGCCCGCGAATTAAGCAAGAGCATTTGACCCTAGTTGGTAGAGGCGTCACCAGTACAGATGGTCGTTGGTTCAAATCCAATTTGCAAGTTTTCCTAAATTATGCCTAACACTAGAAGTGTTTTAAAATTTGGTATTCAATTGTTCCCTTAGCAAAGAGTCGCGAAATGAGAGTCCTATGACACCGAAGTTGCCATACAAAGAGACCTATCGTGTCGCGTACGGTTCACAAAAATAAAATTCTAATTTATACGGATTAAATAAAATACCTACTTATTTGACCCTGCAACTCTGTTGTCACAACCATACGTATTTGTATACGAACCTTATTATTTACTTGTTGTAGACATGTAGTTGTTAGTTTCTCGACACACTACGACTGAAAATACGCGACGGAACTCGGCGTTATTATGCCAGCAATGTTATTTGCATTACGGATGACATAGTTTCAGCCGAAATTCCGTCGTAATTGAATTTCGGCGCTTATAGTGTCTCATCCCCAACCGAAAACGCCGAAAATTCAGCCTCCGAATTTCGGTCTTAGTGTGTCTACACAGCACACATAATGTTGTTCCTTGGTTGTTCTTTATGACCATCCTGCATTTTCTCTCAGCCACTGGTAAAATGACCAATTAACTGGTAGAAAACCAATTATTCGCTAAATCTTAAAATACTAAAACAATAAATATTGAGCAAATATGAAAGATTGCACCGATCCTTACATAAATAAGATACAAAACATAATTATTATTATAAAAAATAATAATACTTGTTCCTTGTTGTATTTTGTATTATTATAAAAATAATAAGGCGGTTCCAAAACTTTGTTTTCGTTAATAAGAAATTGAAAAATGTCATGCATCTACCGGGCTCGAACCGGGCACATGGAAAATACTTTCTAGAGAAATCAATGCATGTAATTTTTCAATTTCTTATTTTCTTTTATGAGGGTATATAGCACTGTGAGTGCATTTAAATCTCAAAAGAATATTTATTCCCATAAAATACTAAATTGAGCCTTGTCAACACCGACAAATAAAGAGAATCCTTGGTCAGTTATAAACTCAAAGGATTCTTTATCTACGATCAAATCGTATTCAACAAATTTATCGTTTTTGACTTCGTTTAGTACTTTCCAATATTTAATATTAACCTCTGGATTGTATAATTTCAGCCTTTTTTAATAAACCAGAAACATCTTCGTCAAGAAAACTGTTAATTTTCATATTTATCTTAAAATCGTTTACGGCAAATTCTGCGTCTTTGATGTTTATTTGAGAATCGAAAAATTCTTTGATATTTTTCAACCAATAATAGCTATATTCATTATGGCAACTGTATAGAAGTTCGCCGTTTTGAATACCATGGCACGTTAGAAATGGTAAATACCCTTCATCGTCCATAGCTTGTATTACGTCAGAGATCTTTTTTTTGTACGGTTTTAACTAAATTTATATTTATAGGAGTATTATCTTTGGAAGCTATGCTCACATATTTGATAAATTCGAAATTCTTTGGCTTTAGTTCAGCGACATTAGCAACATTGTTGCTTTGACAAGGTACATGATTATTTTCAATTTCGAGTTTGTTACTATTTTTGTCCTTAACTTCGTTATTGTTATTTACTTCACTGAGATCATGTTTAAATGTGTGACATTCAGAGTCTTTTACGCTGGGTTTTTCTTTTGAATCGATTTTCAGACTGTATTCTTCTAAAACATGAAGTCTTAAAGAACTATTAAGCCTATCTAGAAATGAATCATTGGATGTATCAAAATCATCAACCTGCATAGATTCATTACGTCACTGTTTGTTTTAGTCGTGTCATTACTTTTGTTACTTCTTCTTCATTACTTTCTTCTATATTTAAATCAATGTCGAAGTCTCTCTCTTCTTTCTTTTACTGTCATTAATCAAATCTTCGTCGTATTTGGTTTGTTGATCATTATCAATAATATTATTTTTATTATCACCATCATAATCATTGATATAGTTTTTATCGTCACCATCATTAACTTTGATATTGTTTTTATCATTATCATCATATTTATCAGCAGGTATCACTACATTATTGTGATAAATTATAGTGTTTCTCAAATCTTTGGATTTTGGTGGTGGCAAACTATCTATGGGGTTGACTTGATTCTTTGCCAACTTCTTTTCAGTCGGAATGTTCTGAAAAAGAATAGGGAGATATGTGTTATGAAGCAATTTGTTATGCAATGTTACTAAATCATAGCGAAATATAAACAAGAACATTAAACTACCTTTTCTATCCAATTTGCTACAAAAGGTAAAGTAGATTTTTTACACCAACAGAGTACAGCCAAACAGGATACAAAATAATATCACTAATTGATAGTCAATAGATGGATGAAATGGATAAGTCATTGTAAAAGATAACATTGAAAGACACGATTTTCGCACGTGACGCGGCTCGGGCGGGATAAAAGATAAAAATAAAGACACTGCCTTGGGGCTGGCCAGGCTTACCACACGACATGTAACTCTATGCCCCATCAAAGTAAATAAAATCAAATTTAGCGAAGATTAAAAAAAAAGTTACATGATAGCCCTCCCTGGCTTCCATTCTGAAACGTTCCATCCCCATCGATAGTAGATTCTACAAGCTACTTTTACTTACCGATCATCAAAGCTGACACTCAAGTAACATCCTTTTGAACTCTTTCTGATTTCCTTTAGAAGATCATTTTCAATCTCACTGAACCTTCTCACCGGAGCTGCGTTCTTATTTACATCCCTGATCACATTCTCAAAATAAGTCCCCAATTTCTTTGTTATTACACGATCGTCGTACTTGTATTCGGCATATTCGTTTTCTTTAGTTAGAAACTCTTTGACTTTTACTAAGAACTTGATTTTGTACGCTAGTTGTTTTGCGGCTTTTCGTGTTGGGCATATGCTCTCGATATCTTCCGTTGTTTTGGTAATGTCTATCGTGTTATCATCGTTTACTGTTACTACAGCCATTTTGGAAGATTTGGGTTTAACTTTTTCTTTCTCCTTGTATTTTTCGGCAGAATTTGGGTCCTCTGTTTTTACTAGGTGCAGGGTTCTGAAAATAAAATACACCACATACATATATTACGCCTATATCCCTTGCCAAAGTTGTGAGCGTAAACAACTGTAAAAAACTGCCATTTACTGACTGACAAAGTTTGAAGTAATCAAAGAACTGTGTATCACCATAATGACTGGTTGGAGCCAATTTCCCTAAAATTTCAATATCAACTCTCAAATCTTTATCAACTTCTTACGACACCACGGGAAAGACAACTTTTCTATATATTTTAAACACTAGAGATTCTTTAAAACAGGTTATTCACAATAATATTTTTGTTGATCTCTCGTAATATGAAAATTGCTCCTTTGCAATTACACCATGGTCACAGTAGACTGGCTCGGCAGTAGTGGCTTTCTAAGGGCAAACATATCTGTCTACCCTCTACCCGAAATATCGGGATCAACATAATCCTGTTTTAAACAATAACTTTAGTGTTGTGAACAACCGTGAAAACCTAAAAATCTATATATTTTGTTGATTGTATTTGACATTATAAGTTTTCTTTGTGAATCTACATGAAAAAGAAAACTTTGATATGGGATGCTAATTTAAGTCGGCACCACACGGCAAATAAAAACGTGGTACAAAACAAACAATAAATGTCCCTTACAAATTGAGTTAATTTTGAATGGAAGGTCCAAATTAATTTTTCATATTTCGACCCATGTTCCATGGAGAAAGTTGTTTAGTTTTACGAGTACCTTGACGTCCTTTAAGCTTTATTAGTTGTTTTGTAACACAGTATGATAATACTCACTTTTATCGTCACTAATTTTAAAGTCGATGTAGAGTGTTAGGTCACTGATCATTCTGTCAATGATATTGTCAACCAGGCCCATCTCATCGTCTCCACTCAAACCTGGAAGCATCATCATCATCATCATCATCATTATCATCATTATCTGTCAGCCCTTATTCCAAATCAGGTGGGCTCAGCGCAACATGTTTTGCTAGAGCACGAAATCCTGTAGCAAAGCGCAGAATATACAGGGAGTAACGAAAAAGGTATAACAAGCCGAAAGGAGGACAAGGTACTTACGAAACTGAACAACTTTCTATGGAACATGGGTCGAAAGATGAAAATTTTGGGCCTCCATACAAAATCTCCGATCAGCTGATTGATTTACTATGAGGCCCAATTTTTTTTCATATTTCGACCCATGTTCCATGGGAAAAGTTGTTCAATTACCTTGATCTCATTTGGCTTGCACCCTTTCGTTACTACCAGCCATATAGTACTGCAAAGGACATTTGTCGTGAAACAAAAGTTTTTCTAATGACCTTTCCAGCGCCTCGTGGCAGCAACGGGTGACCGAAGCGCTAGCAGTTTTTGCAAAAGAATAAGCTTGGCTATCAATAGGACAATGCTGCCAGCCTTTTGGAAACCCTGCCGCGTTGCGAGGTGCTGGATGACATTTTTAATTTATATATATTTTTACAATACATTTTTATTAAAATAAAGGCTCGTTTTTTAACCAACCGGTAATTCATTGTTTTTTATACAGGGTGTAAGAGACGGTGTCACGAAAACTTTGAAACTGAACAACTATCCCCATGGAACATAATATGGTGGTAAACGAAAAATAAATTTCGTTCTTCCTTACGATCAGGTATGGGATGACAAAACTTTTTTCTTTTACCACCACATGTTTTATGGAGAAAGTTGTTCAGTATCATGGTCTGAGCACGCCTGCAAAGTTTTCTTTACACCGTCTCTTACACCGTACATTGCGACCGTGCTATGTTCCTTGGGGAAAGATGTTCAGTTTTAACTTACCTATAGCCCTTCTATCATTAAAAGCTGGCATGGTATGTTTGACGAAGCTGCATTGTTTCTTCGTCATAGATTGTCCGAACGTAATCTTAGTCTCGTGAGCCGAGGACTTGAGGAAATTTAAAAGACTCTGAAGGAAACTGATGCGGACTCCAGTGCTGATAGTGTGGCTGGGGGCTGCTGCTCGGCCTAGCCCTGCGCCTGGGGTCTGTGGATAAAATATATAGTAACAATATCTAAGGTCATCATATAACAATTTCTAAGGTTCACAATATAGCAATGTCTAAGGTTCATCATATAACAATATCTAAGGCTAATCATATCACAATATCTAAAGTTCATCATATAACAATACCTAAGGCTCATCATATAACAATATCTAAGGCTCACCATATAACAATATCTAAGGCTCATCATATAACAATATCTAACGCTCATCATATAATACCTAAGGCTCATCATATAACAATATCTAAAGTACATCATATAACAATATCTAAAGTACATCATATAACAATATCTAAAGTTCTTCATATAACAATATCTAAGGCTCATCATATAACAATATCTAAGGCTCATCATATAACAATACCTAAGGCTCATCATATAACAATACCTAAGGCTCATCATATAACAATATCTAAAGTTCTTCATATAACAATATCTAAGGCTCATCATATAACAATATCTAAGGCTCATCATATAACAATACCTAAGGCTCATCATATAACAATATCTAAGGTTCATGATATAACAATATCTAAGGCTCATCATACAATATCTAAGGCTCATCATATAACAATACCTAAGGCTCATCATATAACAATACCTAAGGCTCATCATATAACAATATCTAATGTTCATCATATAACAATGTCTAAGGCTCATCATATAACAATATCTAAGGGTCACGATATAACAATACCTAAGGGTCACGATATAACAATACCTAAGGCTCATCATATAACAATATCTAAGGCTCATCATATAACAATATCTAAAGTTCATCATATAACAATATCTAAGGTTTATCATATAACAATATCTAAGGCTCATCATATAACAATATCGAAAGTTCATCATATAACAATATCTAAGGTTTATCATATAACAATATCTAAGGCTCATCATATAACAATATCTAAGGTTTATCATATAACAATATCTAAGGTTTATCATATAACAATATCTAAGGCTCATCATATAACAATATCGAAAGTTCATCATATAACAATATCTAAGGTTTATCATATAACAATATCTAAGGCTCATCATATAACAATACCTCATCATATAAGTAATAATATCTAAGGTTACATTACATTTCATTAAGTATAAATCTCATAAGGGTGTGATTTACTCACAAAACTGAACAACTTTTGTTAGAAACTTATCTTTGAAATATGAAAAAGAAATGTGGACCTCCCACTTTTTCAAGATTTGTGCATGGGAGGTCAAATTTTTTCATATTTCGAAAAAACTAGCAAAAGTTGCTCAATTTGTACTTGACATGTTTACTAGAGTCTGGCTAGCGAGTCTTTGGACGTCAAATAATTCAAATATTTCAAATGGCAACATGTTAACACTGAAAAACTACAATAAAACAATTTTGATACTTACTATTTTTTTGTTTTATGCTCTTTATTGTGTGTTGCCTACCGGTATGTATGTATGATGTATCTACCGGGTGTTACAGAAAGGGTATAAGAAGCCGAAAGGAGGTCAAGGTACTCATGAAACTGACGAAATATGAAAAATAGGACCTCTCAGAGTAAATCAATCAGCTGATCTGCGATTTTATATGGGTCCAAATATTTTCATATATCGACCCATGTTTCATGGGAAAGTTGTTCATTTCCATGAGTACCTTCACTTCTTTTCGGTTTGTTATACCCTTTCTGTTACTCCGGTAGATACATCATACATACATACCGATAGGCAAGGTAACACAAACTAAAGAGCAGAAAACAAAAAAATAGTAAGTATCAAAATTGATTTATAGTTTTTCAGTGTTGACATGCGGATTTTAAAATTGACGCCATTTCCGTGTCCAAAGACTCGCTGGCCAGACTCTAAAATACTTATTATCGAGATAGAATGAGAAATACTTACAATGTGTATAGCAGGCATTACAGGCTCAGTGATGCCCTCGCCGCAGGCCGGAGGCCTGCCTTCCCCCCATCATACGCATCATCCTGTCAAAAGCACACACGATAACGTGTAAAAACAACTGCAAATATTTTAAAGGGTGAACTAGTCCATAAAACTGAGCAATTTTCCCAAGGTACATAGGTCAAAATATGAAAAATAAATTGGACCTCTCCTACAAAATGTACTAGTCGGTCGAGTCCTTTTGTATGGAAGGTCGAACAATTTTTCTCACATTTCAACCTGTTTCTTGGGAATAATTGTTCCGTTTCATGAACTAGTTCACCCCTTGAAATAATTATTTGCAGTTGATTTATTTACATGCAGACATACATCCATCGTACATACGTCATGGTATGTATACAGGTTTTTTTAAGGTCCACAGCCCATAACACTAAACAACTTTCCCAAAATACTTGTCTGTTGGGAAGTTATTCAGTTTTGAACTGGTTTAGTTTTTACTTTTAATTATGGAAAATAAAAATCTGACGTAACACATCCTACTAATATTATAAAGGCGGATGTTTGTGTGTGTGTTACGACATCACGCAAAAACGGCTGATTAGATTGACATGAAACTTTGCAGAAATATAAAGGGCATCTGGAATGACACATAGGATACTTTTACCACGGAAAAATGTCTCATTCCCACGGGATCACGCATTTTCCAATATTTTTGAAATAGGTGGCGTGACTGAGCCGATTCGCGTTTTAAACGTTTTCGCCGAAAACTAACAGCGACATCTCTTGGCGAATAATGCTTTTTTCCCGCGGAATAATAAGTTGCAGCGGGTGAAACCGCTGACGGGCAGCTAGTAAAAAATATGACCAAGAAAATAAAACAGGCGTTAAATCATATTTAAAAATAAAGACATAAAATAAAAATAATAACAACCTTTCAGCGCGATCGCTTTCCAAGGCGTGGTCAGTGCTTGCAGAAGTCTTCCTTTACGAGATGCAGGTGGCGGTTCAAACCGGTTCATATCTGAATTTGACCCCGTTTGAGTCATATCTGACTCTTTTGACCCAGCTTCGCCGACATATGGCCCTTTTGACCAAGTTTCGGTAACATTTATGCCAATTCGGTTGACATTTGACCCAGATTGGTTCACTTCTGACTCTTTTGACCCAGTTTGGGTTGCGTTTGTCAATTTTGACCCGTTTAGCCACGTTTGTGTAACATTTAATGCATTTTTAGTATCAACTTTCGACCCCTTTTGTGTAACATTTGACCCTTTCGACTTATTTTGCGGGGTCTCTGCTTTGTCATCGATTTTAGAATTGAAATAAGACCAGGCTTTTAGGAAGGCTATCGTTTGAGGTTTTCTGTATAAAGAAAAAAAAAACGAAATTAGAAAAATTATACAAATAAAATAAAAAAGTAACTAAGGATACTGTATAAAATAACTAAGTACCTACAGTACGCGAATGAGTTCATGACCATGTTGAGGAATGCGGTAGTGCTGTGACTAATTCATGTTGATGTGGATATCGAGAATTGTTGCCGAACTGTTCAGTTCAGACTACTCATAGTTATTAGTTTGTTTTCCTACAATATTGAGTAGGTAGGGTATCGTTGAATAGGTCTTTATAAACTAAGGGCAGGTTTCATTAAAACAAAGTAACTAAAATGTATATGCCTCGAGACATTTGCTTAATAAAGGGGCCTTTTTAGCCATAGTTTGTTCGAACTGTAACTTCACTGTTTGTGAATAATATTAAAGAAGTATTTATGGTTTCTACACAAAACACAACACAACGACAAAATATCGACAACTTTGTGACACACTTTTTTCCCATCATTCGACTGCGGGCGAATGCGAGTGAACCGCGGTGCGCGCCGTCCCCCGCGCCTCCTCAGTCCCCGATGGCCAAGAACTCATTCGCGTACTGTAGGTAAATTTCCAATGCCGGTGTACCGAAAACTTTGCAGGCATGCTCAGACCATGAAACTGAAGTACTTTCTCTAGGAAAAATTTATGTTGGTTGCTAACGGGAAAAAGAAATCGGAATATCGTGAATTTCTTATAGGAGGTAGATTTTATTTCACATTTTGCCAGGTTCCATAATATTCAGTTTCAAGATCACTCCAACAAAGTTTTTGATGCACCGTTCTTTAGACCCAATATATATAGCGTGAAATTTTACTATAGTCCGACAACTTCGACGCGACTCCTGCGGGGTATAGACGGTGGGGAGCGAGGAAGCACGTCATTTTAATATGACGTGCGGCGCGGGCGCGCGTCTCTCTCCCGCTACACCTCCCGCTACCCGCTGACATCTCCTCCCAACGTCTGTCACCCCTAGGGAGGTCGCGCACGAAGCTGTCGGACTATAGTGACCGATAGCGAAAACTCAGAACCGGCTGATGACAAGGAACAACTTTCCGCAGGAACATAGGTCGAAAAACGAAAAAATTTGGACTTCCCATACAAAATTGACGATCAGCTGATTTGTGTTACTATGGGAGGTAAACATTTGTTTTTCGTATTTCAACCTATGTTTCTTAGAAGAGTTGTTCCTTTCCAGTTCTGAATTTTCGCTATCAGTCACTAGTAAAATTTCACGTTATACAACGTGTTACAAAACAACCAATAAATCTCCTTTTTGCATGGGAAGTCCAAATTTTTTCATATTTCGACCCATGTTCCATGGGAAAGTTTTTCAGTTTCATGAGTATTTGACCTCCTTTCAGCTTTATTGGTTGTTTTGTAACACCTAGTATAATAAGTACGTACCCACACTTTTACTGTTAGATGAAACATCAGTTTTAGACGGAACTCTCCCATCATTTCTTTCATCAGAATTATGCTTTTGTCAGAATTATTCAGTTTTTCAGCAGTTGGTCCGTCGTTCATGACACTTTTGACAGGAATATTCATTGCGCTCGCCATTCCGTCTGCCTTGTAATTTGCTTTTCATTTTGAGCTACTGATTGATTTTCACTCTTTGAATCATAAAATGGCGATTTGAAGAAGACTATAGTTCTGGAAGAAAATCAAAATATAAATAAAAATAAGAAATATTGAATAATTCGTTAGCAACAGCCGGGACTTGAATCCGGGACCGTGGGGCACCGTCCTGCTCTGACAACTGAGCTACCGGCGCCTGGCCGTAACGAATTTTTAACCAATACACAACAAATATCATTATCGGCCATATAAAAAACGCTAATTCGAGCAGGTATGGTTTGTTTTAGAAAAAGCGGCCAAGAGCGTGTCAGACACGCTTAAAAATAGGGTTTCGTAGTCATTGTTTAAATATCAGGTCTTTCGGCGTTACAAAGTTAATTTTGTTGCTGGTTTGTTTGCAGCTGTATGGTGACCAACCGCAAATTGAAAGAATTTAATATTTTCTTAATCTTAATTGGCACAGTATTCGTTATAGTTTTCATGGTAACTTTATAATAAGAACTATATTCCATATTTTTTCAAATTTTTAGCATGCGTACTTTAGAAGTTACAGCTGGAACAAATTATGGCACAAAAACGCCCCTTTTAAAAAATATCTCGAGACAAAAACATTTGAGACTTTGTTTCAAAGAACCTCCTTAGTTTTTGAAGACGTATTCAACGATACCCTACTCAATATTAAAGGAGTAAAAATTTTTTGCCCCCTTTCACATGTATGGGAAGGGGTCCAAAAAACAATTAAAATATTTTTTTCTCAACATTTCTTAAGTTCGGGTCAACACGATCTATCTTCATACCAAATTTGATGTCGATAGCTCCAAAACTGATGGAGTTATGAGGCGCGGCATACAGACAGACAGACAGACAGACAGACAGACAGACATGACGAAACTATAAGGGTTTCTAGTAGACTACGAAACCCTAAAAAGGCCGGGTGATTACTGAAAAACTTTTGATAGTAAGATAGAATAGAAATATACTTTAGGCCACAGAAACGTTACAAAAATAAGCAGATGTATTAAAAAACAAAAACCCGACTGCATTTTTTGCGATTTTGCAATAAAGATCTTCCATCTTGAATTTAGAATATTTACAACGAATTTAACGACATCTCACATGCCAAGATCCGCCCAGCCGTTTGGGCTGTAGCCCATGAAAACGAATTTCTCTTTTAACATCTTACTTTCGGACAATCAGGTGGTCCAGCCTGCAATGTCCTAACCAGACTGGGAACAAATTGATAAAATTATAAATGAAGTGTAAAAAAATCAACTGCAAATATTTTAAGGGTAAACCAGCCCATAAAACTGAACAACTTTCCCCAAAACATAGTAATAGTAATAATTTTTATTTCCAAACAGTTTACAAATATTTGTCCCTATTACAAATTAAAACAACGCTTAAATAACATAGAACAGGTACATAAGCAGCGGATCCTGCACTAAGCAAAGCTTGTATCGCAGGGGCCCGAAATTGGATTTCTATAACATTAATTTAAGGTTCGGACGTGGACTTTTAAGTTTTATATAAGTAAAATGACAAACATAATTAATACGTATAAATAATAAAATCACAAACAAAAAGAATAAGAAACAGACAAAAAGTGGACCCATTTAAGAATATGTGTGTGTGTGTGTGTGTGTGTGTGTGTGTGTGTGTGTGTGTGTGTGTGTGTGTGTGTGTGTGTGTGTGTGTGTGTGTGTGTGAGTGTGAATCGGTGTATGTGTTTACTTACTGTGCCGTGGGCATTAATGCTTCAGTTTCGTCGTGCGTTAAATTTAATAGCCAATTTTCAATCTTGTATTTCGCTTCCCGGCAAGATAGGTTTTTAATGGTTAGGACGCGACAAATCCTATTATATAAATAGGGAAAAGATAGAAAGGAGACGTTGGGCAAAAGTTGTACGGACTCAGAGAACCTGAATTTTAAATACTCTACGTTTGAGAAGTCTCGTATTCGGGGAACGTTGGGTAGTCCTATGTTGAGCAACCACAATCCGCAACATATATAACTGACGTACCCTCAGAACCTTGCATTCTCTATAAAGTAAATCTGTAGAGTATCTAAATTGCTTACGCATCATGACCTTGAGTACCGCTCTCTGAGCGCGCTCAAAATCATTATTCGAGGCCGCACCTCCCCAAACTCTTATGCAATACAGAATCAGAGATTGCGATAAAGCTTTATACACCATTATTAAAGTGTCTTTCGAGGCAGAATGTCTAAGAGATTTCATTATGTATATTATTTTCCTAGTCCGAGATGTTAGAGACGAGATATGTGCCCCGAAAGATAGTTTTCATCTACCATAACACCTAGATATTTGATGACCTTGGTTTGAGCTATGATTTGGCAGCTGCATGTAGGGTTGAAGTCTGGAGACTGTGCAAGTGAAGAAACACACGAACTTGAATGTAGCTTTAACGGTCTATGGAATGGAGGCTGAGACGCTTTGGTTTTGTGAAACAAGAAACTTGGTTTTAGAAACATTCAGAGTTAGTAAGTTCCTGTCAACCAATTTGAAACAAGAGCTAAGCCAGTTTCAGCCGTCACATATCGACTACGGAAATATGAATTAGCGTAAGGGACAAAATGCAATTTTTCAGGAGAGCCAAAAAACGATTGCAATTTTTTAAAATTCTTTTTATCTTTTTTGTTTCTTGTCCGATCCAAATGACTTCTATGGCAAAATTCCTTAGAATTTTGAGTTCTTTATGCTAAATCTATCATCATCTGGAATATCCCTGTAGTTTAGGAATTGGCATGTCCCACGTTAATTTTCCTGCAAAACCTACGAAAATTTTGAAAAAATTAATGTAACGTACATTTCATCATCGAACACGAGGTAAATTTGCAGTGAAGGACACCGCGTCTATAGGTTTTCATGATAAGTTTGCCACAAAACTTTATTATAACCAATTGTTTTCAAATGAAATACACTTAAAAATGCGTCTCTGACACGATGCAGTATAACAAACAACATAAACATATTCTAATGTGGTTCAATTTCATAATCAATACTTTATTGTGAAACATAAGAATAAAAAGCGTTAGAAAACTTTTAAAACGATAAAGTAACGTTTTAGCAAAGAAAACAAACAGGAACTTTTATTTATTCTTTGACAGTAAAATACATCTTCAAAATTTAAACTACTTTGAAATTTTTGTTAATCAAACAAAATTATAGTAAGTTAATAAAAACAATGGATGCACAAAACATGAAGGCGTAATTTTTATGAAAAGATTGGTGACTACTCTCGAGAACAGCTTATAGACGTGGTCAGAAGTAAAATCGAAGTAGTTTCTCGGAAACGTTTCTTACTGAGAAACGTTTCGTCTCTTTCGTGGAGTGGAGTAACCACGCCTCTGAGGTTTTGCCACTAGTTATTACCGAGTTGAACAGCCACTTCATGACACCAGCCTTAAGCAGCATAGGGCCTCTTCCTGAAGCCTTTGTATTCTTAAGCTGTCTAAGAGTAAGGTGGAAGAGAACAAGAGTCTCTCGTCAGATAGAGGTCTGGGTGCATGCGACGCATGAGACTTTCATAGAAATCCTCGACTACAGCAAGAATCTCTCGACCTGAGGTGACGGTTTTACCATTTGAAGAATTTAGATGACTCATTTTCAGTACCTATCCCCGATTTGCTCGGTCGTGTCATAATATAATGAGTTGAGTATACTATTTCAGCTTCTCATCACGCCAATTTATGTATTAATTTTTAAAGTAGTCTAATAATTTATAATGTTATGTAATAAAAAAAAAACATTTTGGCGAACAAAACGACAAATTCTAAAAAAACTATATCTTTGTATTTTGCGCTATATTGTATTCTTATTAACATACTTTTCAATTATAATACTTAATATTTAAAAATATTAATATCACAATATGAACATATTTTTAGTCACCCAAACATAGTGACACCGTATTCAACAAGCAATTTTGCAATGGTCATCGAACACTAAATTCTGATACTACTCTAAATTGTTGCGGTTTGCCTGTAAGCGGCGTGAAGATTTGTGCGTTTTCTTCTGGCGGACAATATTTAATTTGTGACATTATAGTAACAGTCAGAAATTTTAAATTTTTATTGATTTTGTATGAAATTCCATACAAAATCAATGAAAATTTAAAATTTAGAATGAATGCAATAAAAATGAGATAGTATGGTTTTTGTGTTACTAAACCATTCATTTTGTTGTTTATGTTTATTTAATTGACATGACGCGTGTCTTTATAAATTTGCATTGAAAAAAATAAGTAAAATAAAGTACAAGTATATTTTAATCATTAAATAGCCTCAAAACTTTGAAAAAACTATGTCTTTTGCTGCAATTTTACCTCATTTTTTGTCAAGAAATGTACGTTACATTAACATTTTTCAAAACATTTGATAATGTCATGTACGTTACTTTAACTTCTTTCCAAAAAACATTGTTACTTTGTCCCTTACATTAATTTCTATTTTCTTGGTCGATTTAAATATTATACAAAATAAGTGCTCACACAGATATTCTGAAGTATCATAAAAAATTATGAGAGGAATTGGATTTGCGGGCAGTGTAAGATAATAGTGTAATGTTATTTTGGTTTCCTACCTCATTATTAAAGTTTGTTTGCCTGCGTAAGGGCCAATGTTTATTTTGGAAATTAATGTAAGATGCATTATCGGACATAAAAACTTGTATTTGTAATAGTGTAAGGAACATAAATTGGCCGATATGATGAAAAATTTAACGTATGGGACGTACACCATTTTTTATGTCCTTAACAGTACTTTTTACTCCCGATTTTTAAACTTTTGCTTACTTTTTTTTTAAGGTAAGCGACATTTTTTTCAAGATATCAAAAAGTTATATATACCATTCGATAGAGCTCGAAATTCTGAATCCAATGATATATATAACTCAAAATCGCCAAAATGTCCCTTACGCTAATTCATATTTCCGTAGTCGATATGTTTCTTCCCATGAAGTGCCGCGGAACAGTATTACAGTGTCATCGGCATAGCAAATAACTTCGGCGTTTGGGATGGTCAGTTCTAAGAGGTCATTCATATAAATTATGAACAATGTAGGCCCCAAACACTACCTTGAGGTACTCCAAAGTCAAGAGAATGGATATTGCTTTTATTGTCACCTATTTTAATGCACTGTTGTCTGCCTATAAGATAGCTTGAGAACCAATCAAGAACTGTCCCTCTGATTCCAATAGCAGACATTTTCTCTATTAATATTGGAATAGACACCGTATCGAACGCCTTAGCCAAATCCAGGAATACACCAATGCATTGGCGTTTTTGATCTAAGGCGCACGAAACTGTGTTTGTAAGATGAGCAGCATCCTCAGTTGACTTTCCCTGCCGAAACCCAAACTGTCTCTCCGAAATAATGTTGTGCCTGTCGAGAAATTGAACCAAACGTTTGTTGACTAATTTTTCAAGAATTTTGGAAAATATGCTAAGAAGAGAAATTGGCCTATAGTTACAAGGTTTGTCCTTGGCACCATCTTTGTGGATGAGTGTTACGCATGCGGTTTTCCAGTTTTGGGGGAAAACACCAGTGCTTAGGCTCAGATTACATATGTGAGTAAGGGCTCCAAAATTGCGCCTTGAATATGTTTGACGAGCGAAGATGAGTATCCGTCTAAGCCTGGCGCACTGTTGGGATTAAGGCCAGATATAATTGCACTAATTTCCTCTGGGTCTGTCGGACACATGAACATGGAGTTTTTGGGAGAGCTTGTAGTTTTAAATTCAGCAGCTAAGGTACTCTGGGATGAATTTAACCTAGTGAAATTTCATTAGCTAGATTAGTGCCGACACTGGTGAAGTACCGATTACAGTGGTCAAGTGAAGCTATAGGGTCAGGATCTAATTTACACAACTCGATCGGCTCAATGCGTGATCCAGACAGATGACACATGTCCTTGACAGTACTCCATAGTTTTTTAGGGTTATTTTTATGCATAGTTAATTCCTGGCGTCCATAACTCGTCTTAAGTTTGTGTAGCAGGTTATTTAAGAAATTGCGATATCTTCTATATGTTTCAACAATAATATCATTTTTTGGATCTCGCCTTGCCTGTAAATGGAGATGGTCACGAATTCTTTGGCACCTCATCAGTCCTGGGGTTATCCAAGGCTGGATGTTATATTTTGAGCGACTTATCCGTACTACCTTCGTGTTATTATTAATAACTCGTTTGAGTATGTCATCAAACAATGAAGTCGCTTCATCCACATCATCCTTGCTAAGGACATGGGAGAAGTCAGTAGCTCTCAGGTCCGCAAGAACACCTTCGAAATTATTTTTGTCGAGTTCGCTTAGGAACGGGGCGTCTATCATTGGGAGTAAAACCTAGGATGCAAATATTGTGGTCGTAATATCTGTGTGACACACGATTCCTATAGGAGACGATAGTGATCCACTGAGGAACACGTGATCAAGGCACGCATCTTCTCTTGTGATTTCTGTTATAGCAGGTAACAGTTTATAACCCGAAAGAAGACAAACATATTCACAAATGTGTTCCGGCAGGGGATTTAATAATATGTTTAGGTTAATATCTCCTGCTAATATTAGTTTTTTGTGAATGTTGGTTTTTAAAAAATTATCTAAAGACAGTAGAAAACCGCTCGTATTTATAAAGATGGAGGTAGATTCCTAGTAATGTTAGATTACCCTCTAAGTTTATTTGAAGGCTGTTACAGTCATCTAAATCTGTCTCGCAAACCGATGCGTTCCTCCTTCCTTACATAAGCCACAACACCACCACATTTATTAATATATTTATGGGTTCGGAAGGCATTGAAACCAGATTTGCGGAACGATTGATTCTGCCGAAAGCCAGCACTCAGTCAAAATTATGACATCCGGAATCATTGCAAGACGCTTAAGAGCAATAAAAAGAGTCAAAATTTGCCTGCAGACTTCTAATATTAAAAGTTAGGCACTTGAATTGTGTGTGTTGCAGATGTTCTTTACGAGTCCAATTTCTCAAGCTTTAAACACTTTACGGAGAGAATTTCTTCCAGATCATTGTTTATGTCCAACATCATAAATAATTCTTGAACACAATGTGGAAGGTTAAAGAAAAGCATGTAAGCTTGAGAACTTGGAGACACGATTGTTAAACTTTTGACAGTAATAGCTAAGACATCCGCACATACGTGTAAAAGAGTGAAAGATGTGATATGTGTAATTATGTAAAATGATATTGAGTAGAATGTGTGTGTAAAGGTGTAGATATATCGTGAATTACTAGGAGAAAAGATCCATCAATAGCAGTGATAAACTGAAGCAAGTCAAGCAATTGAACAATTGCGAAGCAAGACACCCATTAGTTAGCAAGATTTCCATTTGATTCTTTGTTTTCATAAATGTCTTCTGCATTGGGTGATTGTTGTTTGTGCGGGCCGATTTTTTTGTCGAGGTCTTCTGCGGTGACGATGCGTATTGCTGGTCTGCCATCTGAGCGCCTGACGAAGATGTTGCCATTACGTGTCCAGCAGTAACGAAAGTTGTGTGAACTAGAGCGAAGCCGGGCGTCACGAAATAAGTTCCGATTCTGTTTGGTCAACCTCTCGTTGAAGTAGATGTTACCAGGTGCACCATCAATTACGTCTTTGGCAGCTATGTTGCGCCTTGTGCGGGCAGCCTTAAGTATGGCATCGCGTTTGCGATGTCTTACTAACAACGACCACTGGACGCAATCGGTTTTGTCGCTATCTTTGCGTTGTTTAGGCCCAGCCGGAAGATGTCATCAATATCGTCTTCTTTTAATTCGACACCAATTTTATTGCAAGCCGTCATCACAATATGGCCCAAATTTTCATCATTAGTCTCTGGTACACCAATGATCTCAATCTCATTCCTAATGTTTTCCTGTTCCAATACTGCATTTGCATTTTGTAGGTTGGAGACAGTGATTTGGAGAGTGAGCATAATATCTTCTCTTATCTTGCCAATCCTAGCAGTCTCCTCAGCCAGTTTATTTGAAGTAAGAGTCAGCAGAGATTCGATTTTATGCATCGATCCTTTCAGCTCCAAGTTTGAATCTTTTAAGTCTTTCACTTCTCGCCGTAAATGGCGTATTTCTTCAACCAACAAGGCCATTTGAGAGCCTGCATCGATATCTTTTTGTGGGTCTAAGTTTTGGTCGCTTGTTTTGGAGTTCAAACGGTTTCCTCTTGTAACATTTATGTTCTTTGTGAATGTGTCATTCAGCTGGCTTCCTTAGCCGAGCGCGGCGTTGGTGTGTCCCCTTTTGGGACTTTTGCAATACATTGGGGGCATAACCAGTCAGCTTTGAAGTAATCCGTAAACTGATCAAACTCTGCTTGTGTTTTGTTAACGCACAACAAGCAAAATAGCAAGCCACATTTTTTGTTGGAGCATTCCATAAAATTCAGATCTTGTATTTGTTTGTTGCAAGCTCCGCACGATGTCATGTTTACAATTTGTAGTTAAAAACTCACGGCGGTGACGTTGCGGTAAAAGCAGCCAGCTCAGGTGTTCAATTGTAGCAAGCGGCGAGGCCGTAGCTCGTAGTAGACTCGTAGCTAGACGCAACTCCGTCGTAGCGCTTACTGATGCGTGGTCTCTGTCGCACGATCCCCGAGGAGACACCTTATGTCCTCGAGCACTAGGCGCAAGCAGAGGGCCCGATGTAAGCGTCGAGGTCACGCGTAGACGCAGCAAAAGTGAAAGGCGCGCACTATTACCAGCGAGCGAGACACCGAAGCGCGGGCGAGATGCCGTAAGCGGGAGGTCTTTCTAAGTGGTTACGAGGAGCGAATATCTAAGGCACGTCCGAACACTTTAGCGGTATTCCGCCAAAATCCATACAACATAGGTCTAAATATGAAAATAAAAATTGGACCTTCAATACAAAATGTACCAGCCGGCGGAATCAATTTGTATGGGAGGAGTCTAAATTTAAGTTCATATTTAAGGGCTCATTCACCCTTTACAAAATTTTTGCAGTTGATTTTTTACCTATATAAACGGAGAAAGACCTACCTAGATAAAAATTTGTATGCCAACCTGCTTGTTCGAAATTCTAGTTTTAAGATCTTTTGTTACCATGTTTGTTTAAAAATAAAATATTGATTGATTGATTCAACAAATTGACAAAATTATAAATATCAAGCGTGGTATATTGAATAGTGTACTCACTCACCTGGTTTCAGTTTTCCGACTGAGTTTCCCAATGTCGGTGGTGAGGGTCCAGTCTTTGCGTTTGATCGCGCGGAAATACGTTTCAACATCACCTGCACGAAACGTAATAAAAATACATGCAAATACAGGATGTAAAAAATCAACTGCAAATATTTGAATCAGCCCGTGAAACTGAACAACTTTCCTTAAGGAACTTAGGCCGAAATATGGAAAAAATTGAACCTCCCATACATGTAAAACGTTCCAGTCGATATAGTCTATTTGTACAGGAGGACCAAAAGATTTTTGTATTCGACCTTTGTTCCTTGAAAATCATTCAGTTTCACGGGCTGATTCACGCCTTAAAATACTTGCAGTTATTTTTACATCCTGTATAGTAAATTATCATAATAAATTATAAAACGAATTAATTATGTCTCTCCCAGGCAATTTTGGGGATGCAACGGCTTGCGACCCGCACATACGATGTAGGTAGAAAAAAATATTCGACGTCAAGGTATTTAACAGGGGTCCATATTCGAATGCATAAAATTTTATGTCCTAATGTCCTTTTGCATACCTGTTTTGGCATACTCATCTCTTCGCATAATCTTAATTAAGCATAACTGTTTTGCCATACATTTCTTTGGCATAAGATCGATACGCATAATGATGTAAACGCATAAAGGCAGTAGGAATAAAAGTGCAATCGCAATATGACACTATTTTATATCTGATAAAATCTGCAAAAATAGTTAAACTACGCTGCAATTGCCGCGCCGTGCCGCGCAGCGGTCACAGTGCGGTTTCACATTAATTGTAACAAAAATAGCATTCTTCATGTGGTAGGTAAGTATTTGATTGTATATTTGCCACGATTGGCAAGAGAATTGACGAGTACAGGCAGTGCATGATGTTGCATTTACAGGGAATGCCGCTGCCCATTCATCTTAAATTTAATCTTTAACTTGCTTTTTGTGACACCCACGGCTAGTATTGGGGTGATGATGGTCTAAGATGGCATGACACGGCAACTAAACGCTATAAAAAAACTAAAGTTTGAAGTAAAATTGCGTAATTATTTGCATATTTATTATATCTAAATGTATTTTTTTGACAATACTCCACTGAGGAATACGGCAAAGTACCTACCTACATTGTGCCATTCGTGCTCAAGTGTATTTTCTGAATAAGTATTTACTAATTATCCATTCCAAGATTCTTATGAGGTTTTAATCATTATGATAAACAAAATGATGGATATTTATTGTTATGCCAATATATCCGTTATGCATTTTAAAAACTATGACAATTTACAATTATGCGAAATGACAACTATGCCGAAAGTGTTATGCGTAATGCAAATAGGAGTAAGAATGTTATGCGGTCGAAGGGGCACCCATAGGGTTGCAAAATTACGTAATTTTACCGAAAACGCGGGTAAAATACGCGTATTTTACGGTAATTTACATAAATGACGGTAAAATTACCGGCTACTTATGTATGGTGTTGCAGGGCTATCGCAATCTAATAAGTTAGTAAAGCCGCGACATCGCAATACATCGAATAGGCCATATTTGACAGCTGTCAAAATCATGTTAATGCTATGACATGAGGTCTTTTTTTGACATGTTTCCTAGTATGGGTTCGACAGCTGTCAAATATGGCCTATTCGAATGACCGTACTATAGCGAATGGTTTATGGGTGTATACTGGTTCCATCTGTTACACGGACTCGGAATCTTGTAGTCGTAGTTTAATTCGTTTCTTACCCAATCTTACCGTATTTTACCGTAAAATATAATAGTTTACGTAAAATATCGTATTTTACCGAAAGTTACGAAAGTAATTTTACCGCTTTGCATCCCTAGGCACCCATTTAACAGAGAGACTCGAGGTAAAGAGACTATACGATATGGGAACAACTTTATAATTTCATCTCTCTAGGTAGTACTAATTGTGCAGGTCGCGGGTTCAAATCCTGTGTAAGTGTGTTTGGCATAAAACATTTTGAAGTATATTTACCTCGCATTCTGAGGTGAAAAGGCAGTAGTAATCTTCCAATCTGCTGATTGTGATAAGGCTTTCGAGGAATCTGAAAAATACATAAATTTCTTTTATCATCGTCATCTTCCTGCCCTTATCCCAATTACTTGGGGTCGGCGCAACACGTTTTGTTAAACACAAAATCGTCTTGCAAAGGATTTGGCTTAATTTACGACCGGCCGTCTACCAGACGACAACCCCCTCCTTGGGAATGCTTTTGTGATGGATTAACCGCCACCATACGGTTGGCCCTGGCTGTTTGGGTCAGGTTTATCCTCGGTCGCCTCTTACGACCCCCTCGGGAAGAGAAGGGTGGTGCTATTCTGCCGGCACCACACGGCTTAAATTTCTTTTATCATATTATGATAAAATAACAGTTATCCCAGATTCCCCTACTGGCCGTTTAAACGCCCAAAAACATGAATCGAATCTACCCTCAATTAATGTTTATGTTTGTTTTTACCAAACTATTTCCGCGTTTATGTACTTTTTAGAGACAAATCTTCGTAAAGTGACGTGTTTTACGTGAATTTAACTAAATTTTTAAGTGTTTTTCGGCGTTGAATTCAAGTGAGATAATTTGTTGGCATTATGTCTTCAAAAGGTATCTTTTCATTTTAATTTGGAAAGATAACAAGATCCAAACTGTATTTTTTATTTAGTTTTGTCTTTAAACTAAATATTATATACTATAAAACATGTTTACTCCTAGTGTTTATCTACACTAATATAATAAAGAGGAAAACTTTGTTTGTTTTTTTGTTTGTTTGTTTGTTTTTTTGTATGTATGTAATCGATAAACTCAGAAAACTGGATGATTTCGAAAATTCTTTATGTTAAGCTACAATTCTAGTAACATAAACTACTTTTTGCAGGAAAATTCCTCATTTCCACGGGAAAATAGTTGCAGGTGAAAGCGGAAATACAGTGGATATTACCGACCAAACCGCTTTACCGATCTTCGCGAAATTTGGCACTGATATTAATAGCATGGTAAGATGGACATGGACTACTTTGTCAGCCCTCGAGGATCTGGTTGGTGCCTGATGAAGACCACCAGCATCCATCTAAACTATAAAGATACGGTCATGGCTTCATAGAAAAGTTGTTCCTACGACGGGCCGCTTCTGCTGGCGCATGGTCATCGAGGATCTGGGTACCTGATGGGAATACCAGCATCCCATCTAAACTATAGAGATACGGCCATGGCTCGCGAAAAAGTTGTGCGACGGGCCCTTCTGCTGGCACATGGTCATCGAGTCTGGGTACCTGATGAACATCACCAGCATCCCATCTAAACTATAAGAGATGGTAATGGTTTTTAGTAAAGTTACTCAGAATGGCAGGCCGCTTCTGCTGGCACACATGGTCATCGAGGATCTGGAGTACGATGTAGACCACCAGCATCCCATATAATATAAGTAATGGCTTCAAAGTAAACCATTATTCAGCATGACGGGCCGCTTCTGCTGGCAAATGGTCTGAGGTCTGGGTACCTGATGTAGACCACCAGCATCCCATATAAACTATAAGAGATACGGTAAAAGCCTCAAAGTAAAGTTATTGAGCAGACGGGCGCTTCTGCTGGCACACATGATCACCGGGGCTGGAGTACCTGTGTAGACCTGTCCCATATAAACAGTATAATACGTAATCAAGTAAAAGTTATTCAGTATGACGGGCCGCTTCTGCTCGCACATATTTACCCTCTGCTGGGATTAAATTGTAATGGACTTTACTACGGGCAAATCCCTACTATGGGAGTGGTGATAGAAAGTAGCAGCGGGTGAAACTGCTGGGAAGATATATGGTTATCAATATTTACACACATGAATTTTACGACCGTTCTGCAGCGCCAGTAGAGTATCAATACTTTATATTCAATGTAAATTGGGGTATAATGACTACTGTCAAAACCTATTAGAGAATGTGAGGTGATCATATTCCTTTGGCAATAAAAGAATAGCTGCCAAGCATTTTGTTATATCCAGGCAGTGACAAACTAATGGAAAGTACAATTTTCTCGCCTCGGATGTAGTCTGTATTTCCTATATTCTGGTCAGCGCGATCAACTCCGCCATATTTCATGATACCTTTTTGATAATATTCGCTTGAGGAATGAGGGCTGGGGTGAATAAATCACCTCATTCCGCAGGGTGGTGGCAGAAATTTGCTAGAAACATATATAAAAACTGCAAGGCGTAGTATCGTCCCACATCAACAATCTAACAGTAAAAGAAAACTCAACCCAAATCTGTAGCAGTAAAAAATGTGCACCCCATATTTTACGCCTACTAGTAAATGTTTGTTAATAAAACGCCTATTTTGAATGTACTCAGCCTACTCCTACCCACTACAGTGAAACTCTAGTAGATATGAGACTGCATCATTTCAGATTTTCCGGATGTGCTGAATTTTTTCAGTATTTTTCTGAGGTTATTTAAATCATAAATAAGCATATACTTGAAAATTAAGAAATTAAAGAACATGACAGTTTCAAAGATCTGGGTTATGTATGAGTTATGAGGTGGAGTAGTTAGGCAAGAGTGGAAACTGTTCTTTTTTAGGAAGGGATAAATAAGGGATAAAAGTCTACTAATATTTTTGTATTATTGTACATTTTACACGATAATTCCCTTTGATAGGAATGGTTTTTTATTAAGTCTGGTAGTAACAAATCCCACCCAAAACATAAATGTGAAGGCTCAAGTTCGATAATATTGGAATGCTTCGCTAAAAGAAGTGAGATATAAATAAGTACCAAGTTCCATACACAGACCTCAGTTAAAAATAGTTACAGGAATGCACATGATTTTTCCGCAGTTTGGAAAGTAGATTCTTATTCAAACTGCAGAAAAGTGTGCAATCTTTATATTATCGAACTTGGAACCTTTCACATTTGGTTTTGGGTGGGATTTCATTTATTTTTGTAAGGTTTATTTTCTTTTTTTCTTATGATTAATATCTCACTAGCTGCCCGTCAGCGGTTTCACCCGCTGCAACCTATTATCCCGCGGAAAAATAGCACTATCGCCTCAGAGTTCACGCACTTTTATAATACTTATAGCCTGTTTCCTGTAGGGTCATGTGGTACACGTTGGCTAGGGCGGGAAGACTGGCTCAGTAGTTTACGTTGAAGGGACAATATATCTTGTTTTTTATTAGTTAATGGATGATTTGAGCATACAAACATTATTGACATAGTAACGTAGGCGCCTCCAAGAACAAAATTTTATTCTGGTGAGTTTAAAGTTTTTGGGGTGAAAAGTCAAGTTTTTCGGTGCACTTTTGTGTTCTAACTACATTACTGAGTATATTTATGGCGTGGAGATATTTTTAAGTTAACCTATGTTTAATCTAAGATGGATTAACGTGAAAACCAGCAAATCCACTTAAATTATTGCATGCCACATTATTATTCCAGATTGGCTTCAGTTGCCACAGTGGCGCATACCTCAAAGGTGCACAGTGAATCAAATTAATTGTATGAAAATTTTGAATGTGGGTAAACAGGTTAAAATTATTTCTAATAAAAGTTTAAAAAATACAGTAAATGCCAAAAAACATCATAAAAATACTTATCGTAATGTTTATTTTCTATAAACCTGTTAGATTCTCTAATAATATATTTTTTTGATTTTTTATCATATTTACATTATCTTAAATTTGAAACAATTGAGAATGATTTCTATATTTTTGACTAATTTAAATAATTATTAATTAGGTTGATTTGTTTCGTAAACTCTTAATTATCTTATTTATCTACCGTGATCACTGTATCAATCAGGCCGAGCCACTGTATCCACCCCTAGTTACAATGGCTCATTTCTGACTTTTGCAATAACCGCCATTATTTCCTATTCTATAACATATAGGAGAAAGACAATATCAAATATGAAAAATAGATTCAATACACTATTCACATACTTAATTTCAACTTTCTACGTTTACCCATTGCTGAGCAATGAGCTTCGGAAAAAAAGTGATCCACTGTAGCCCACTTGACCCTATATATCAAGGTTTCTTTTCTCGTGGTATATTTTTTACTATGTATATAGAGGCCTGCCCCAGCTTTGCACGATTGTAACTTATTTGGGTGGTGTTGTTGGTTAAAACTGATAAAAGTTTAATACTTTAGGGGTTTAAATCAAACCCCTGAGACATATATTTACCTTTTTTAGCTCTTTGGCCTTGTCGCAAATTTTAAAAACAGATCGCATATAAAATCGCGATGATCATACAAACATTTTCTGACTTTGCCTGGAAGAGGAGGATTATGTTTCGAGCATGTATGTAACATGTATGTATGTATGTATGTGGACAAGAAACTTCTTTTTCACGGAGCTTCAGCCCAAACGGATAGTTAGATTATGACATATAGGTGTCATTGATTCGTCTCACAGCAAAATAGTACTTTAAAATTACCGCAGTCGGGTTTTTGTTATTAACACATCTACTTATGTAAAGTTTTTGGGTGCTGTGGTCGGCTTGTGATGGAATAACACCACCCTTCTCTTCCGTGGGGGTCGTAGAGGCGACCGAGGAATAAATCCGACCAAGCGAATCAGGGTCCTGGAGAAGAGAAAACTCACAAACCAGAAACGGCTGCAGTGCAATAAATCGTGCAGACTCTTGCAGCCGACTTGGCTTCGCACGCACATCGACCCATCGTTCCTGTGAGTCAGCCAGGAAGGTCGAGAGGTGGCGCAGGTCCTGGGCAGCCCTGCGTTTCCATAATTGCGTCCCAGGCAACACAGTGTCTGTGGAGGCGTGCAAAAATCTATGCCGCTCCGTATCGGCTTATACAGCCATGAAGATTTTGCTCATTTTCTGATAAATCGTCTTTACAGACTGTAGAGGCAATGATGATGAGGTTATAAATCGAAAACCCCTGAAACGCGCTTAAATTCTTATGTGACAAGTACAGCGCAAGACCAGTGTGTACTATTGGCAAATATCGTAAGACAAAACATAAATTAATTAAAAGTTCGTTAAAAAAAAAGCAAAATAAGGGCCTTTCTATTCGGGTTCGAACGCGAGTCGTCTTGCTTAGAGCAAGCGCACTACCGCTAACCGACGTGTCTTTAAGATGCCTGTTAATTAACGGATATGTTTCCACAAAGTGTCCGTAATTTCAAAATAAATGTTGCCTTTCCGTCAACAAAATGATGATTTCGAAAGTTGGAACAAAACACGAAAAGATTACTTACAGAAACCCAGCAGTGAGTATTAAAGAACATATTATAGCGATAGTCGATCGCACATAAAAACTCACCCCGTGGCCAACATAACATCCTATATGCTATTATAGTGGAAGAAATTTCTGAAATTGCCTAATATTCAGAAAGTTAAATCTTGATTTGCTAATATTCAGAAAGTAAAATCAAAATCAATCGCGGAGATATGTGTCGATCGTCGTTACTCCATAACGCGAATCATTCGAGTCTAATGTATGTAAACACTGTCTCTGTGATAAAATATTGTTAAAAATTAATTTTTGGACTTATTTAAAATCTTACTTTAAAAATATAAAGTTATAGTTGTGACTCGTATGTGTTAGTGTTTGTTTAAAAAACTGAACAATATTACGTTAGAAATCTCTTGGTGGAAATCCTGATGCTATGTGTGGTGAAAAATTGTGATTAATCAGATACATGCTACAAATACATCAAGAATTTTGATAGAACACATGGTGACTACAAAAAAGCAGGAATGTATCTCAGGAAATTTCATGGGAAAATGCCCAAAAACAGCAAGTATTGATATATGAATCCGTTATAAATTTGAACTGTCAATGTAAACAAACCACCACGAACAATCAGCTGTGAATCAGCTGATATAGTAGCATATCATCTAGTATCAAGCGGCTGAACTATTTTGTTGTTACGCCACCTAGTGGTTAGTAACTGTTTGCTAAGAGGCTGTCTAACATAGCTGACTTCAATCTACGTTAGTACTGCTTGGATCCAATGAGGCACGAAATAATAAATTTATCATGGCGATGCGACATTAATATGCAGCTCAATTCAGCACTTCCAAGAAATAACTATGTACAATGCCAAATGTGACGAAACATTATGCATTCTGCTCAAATGTTTCAAGTAAACTAATGGATGCTTCTACGAAAAGTGGAAATGCTTAAAATGCATAAAAGCGATACACCATTGTTTGAGGAAAGCAAAAGATAGTGCAATGACGAGACATTAATCAATCTACCACCTGAACTGCAAATTAATTCTACAAAGTGTTATTCTACCTCCTGGTAATAACGGACACGGTATCTTCTGCCGCTGGTTGCCCAACTCTACATCCGAATCAGTGAGTCTGAAAATGCAACTGACATTAAAATTGTGCATACCACAAATTCTCAATATCAGTCTAATGATTCAATGGTCGACAATATAACATATAGAAAAGAGAGGAATAGTTGGTGAATGTTTCCGTTAATAACGTTTGATGCCCTAGCAGACACCATGAGACAGATGAAGAAGGAGAGGAGAAACACAATCAATTACCCAGAATTAGCGACTATATCGCTCCCACAAATTTGGAAGAAGTTGCCCTGAACTAAGCCAGTTAGTATTACCAATGAGCTGGAGGTTGCAGAAAGTGACCGCCCTGGGTTATCCCTCACATCGGCGGAACAAGAGATAGAGCACATGTTATCGGAAAACATTCGTCTAAGAAGAAATACAAACATGCAAGAAAAAAGTATGAACGTTTGACCAAATTGTGTATATCCAAAACCACTTCCATTCAACAAAACCAAAGTAATAATAGTAATAAAACGATGCCGAACCTTATGCTAATAGATAATCATATGTCAATGGATTCAATCATTCTTTAGTTCAGTCGACGAAGTCAAGTCAAGTCGAGTCAAAGCTACTATAACACCGATAGAGCCAGTGGAGGATCTGAAAAGTGATTTTACCACGTCTCCAAAACTACAGAGTATGCGAATGACCAAATAACTAAAATATGCTTCATAAGTGCTAACAAATCAGATAATATTATCAACAGCAGAAGAGAACTGAACTCGGGAAATGTCGCTGTGCCACTATCGATTACAAATCGTGGAATCAAACAGTTACTCACAGACTTGAGTCAAAATTGCTGAATTTCACAATGAATGATTACTGTGTAATACTGATTGGCGAAATTGACTTTGTAACTACATCCGATTATCATCAACATAGATATATCAGACTACACTGATGCCAATTATATATCTTGTATCTATATATGTTGTGGGATCAATAATTTATCGTGTAGGATCAAAACATTTTCACCGGCATATATTTTCTTTATGCATTATGTGGGATGTACGTAATTTTGCTTTACTTACTCGCAAGAGATGTCGCTGGTTCGTGAAAACGTTTAAAACATGGATCAGTCACGCCACCTATGCAAAATATTGGATTATGCGTGATCCGTAGGAATAAGACATTTTCCACTGGTAAAGTAGCCTATGTGTTATTCTAGATACTCTTCTATATTTGTGCAAATTTCATGTCAATCTAATCAGCCGTTTTAGCGATGTCATGGCACAAACACACACACATCATAACTTTTAATATTAAGTAGGATTTATACTTCTTTGACTAAATACAAACCTTGTAACGAATTTTAGGTCGGTACGACGATTGGAAAATATAGATATTTTTTTGTTTTAGTTCCTTAGGTATGAATTTACACCTTCATTATTTTTAAAACCGACTCACACTGGGCCATTTTCAGATTTTTCCTTTACCTTGACCTAAAGACCTACCTCCATGCCAAATTTCAAGTCAATACGACCATTGGTGGTCTAGGTTTTGATGGTGAGTCAGTCAGTCAGTCAGTCAGTCAGTGAGGTATAGTAAAAATGATTTTCTGACGTCAATATCTCAAGACCACAATAGGTACATTAATGAAATTTTGTATTTTAGATAAGTAAGTAGATGTCGACAGATACTAGAAATTTCATATGCGTAGATAAAATAGATTTTGAGTTATAGGTGGGTCGAACTTGGCCCGAAATGGTTCGTGTAATATAACCCACGGCGGTGTGTCGCTTTTCAGCTTGGCGGACACACTGCCGTGTGTCTAGATTTGAAAACCGATATCATTATAAATAGGAAGGTACCTAGACTTTAGGTATAGTTTAGGAAATATAAGGTCCTATTAAATTCACTGCAAATATTATAAGTGCGTAAATATGTATGAATACCATCTAAGGCATTTAAAAAATCGACATGCTAGTTATTTTTCATTTCACACACTTTTTAATGACGACTGCCCGACTGAGCTTCCGCCACGTAGACAGGATTCACTTACCGCAGCACACTAACAACCAACCAATCACAGCACTTATTTCTTTTAGCGTAAATTCATTTTGGTGGTGTGTTTCTAGACACATACAAACAGG
The DNA here is from genome assembly GCA_024500475.1 of Phthorimaea operculella. Lineage (NCBI taxonomy): Eukaryota > Metazoa > Arthropoda > Insecta > Lepidoptera > Gelechiidae > Phthorimaea > Phthorimaea operculella. The sequence continues at coordinate 114,408 of JANFCV010000402.1, read as the reverse complement.
GTGCATTTTTCGTTTTGTGTTTATTTAGTTAAACGCAATTTTCTCAGTAGCGTGCAGATTTTTTTAATTTGCCTAGTACATGCTTATATTTTATTTGATCTGCTCCTAAAATATTTGCAGTGAATTTTAGGACTTTACCTATATTTGACCCTTTTCTTGTGACTCAGATCAAATTACCTATAATTCCTAAACACAAATATGAAAAGTCTATTCTTAAACCAGCAAGCGTACCCAGCTTTGACACCTAGATTCCAAAACATTGACACCTTTAAATTCCACACTGGCCATGGCTGCATCATCAATAAACTCCAGAAACTTCTCCAAAAGTCCCTAAAACATCTTCAGACAGTTTCTTTATGATTCTCTGCTTAGATAGATATGAGCTTTCAGTTTGGACAATCTTGAACTTGCTGAACTAGTTGAGCTTAATGAGGAGTTTAATTTGTTGTTGTAATGTCTGAAGAGCTTGTGGATTCGAGGAAGAGTTTAATTTTTGCTGAATAAAGGAATAAAAATATAAGTTGTTCTACAACAAACTCTCAAATTCGACTTGTTTACTTTAATGAATATATATATCACCTTTATCCCTTGCGGTGTAGGTAAAAATAAACGGCTGTAAACGGCAATTTATGCCATGTCTGATCACAATGTATAGGTGACAGGTTGTCAGCCTGTCGCCTAATATTTAATACACATCAGCTCTCAAAATCTTAGTCTTCTTAAGACACTCTGGAAAGATAAAGGATGATGCTATTCAAGCCGGCGGCACCACAGAAATTCAAATAAATACATACTTAGTATAAAGTCGCTTTTGTGTTTCTTTGTCTTTCCGCAGGAAAATCAGTTGCCATGAGTTATACAGCTGACGGGCCGCTAATATTAAATTAATATTAAAATCTTTTTAAAATAAGTTGAACTTACCTCTTCTTTTTATTTGTTTTTGGACTTCAACCCCTTTTGGTATTTTACTCAGCAACACTGAAATGTACGCAGAATTAGTTTACAAATTGTATTAAATAAATGTTGCAATGATAAAAACTGGGATGACTCAATCATAAATCTAGGTATGTGTTTCCTTGTTTTCCTGACAAAACTTCGCACGTAGTAACTTAATTTCATCATAAACCTAGATTTTTGATATCGATTGTTTGTGAGACTTAAAATACTTACGTATTAGTTGGCTTGTGAATTAGTTTCTTGAAAACAAACTGAAAATTATATTTATCTCTCAAATCCTCAATAGTCTCATGCAAACTGAATACATAGACTTGAAACCGAATCAAGTCCCCATCTCTTATACTGTTCTGAATCAAGTTGTGCATACAACCTTTGCAGTAAAGTCATTTCAGGCCTCTAAAGTCTTCGGGTTGGGTCTTTGATGAATTTCAGTGTGGTGTTCAGCATTGTGATTTTGAGTCCTGGTGTATATCTGTGTGATTTTGTATTGTTTTCTTTGGTGGATGGTTCGGTTCTGTTGAGCTGAAAATGTAAACATGTAACATACTCTTCAGAGTGGCATTTTAGAGGCTGGCCAGATGAGAAAAAACACTAAATGAAAGTAGATTGGATTATGGATTCGTAAAATAAACCCTTTGCCACTGGTACCTACTTAACTAGAAGCAAGTGTCACATTACATTTCATCAGCCCATAGCAGTCCACAGCTGGATCAAGGGCTCAGATCCAGGGTACACCCTTCTCTCTTTTAAAGTCATCGGCGGGAGGACATCAAAACTATGATGCGTGTCCTCCACTCAAGAATCTGCTTACTCTGACAATAGTATCCATAAATAAATAAAGAATACTTACGATGGAGTTTGGCTTGCTTGTTCTCTGACTTATTAAGATAGATCTTTGTACACCAAAACACTGTAATAGAAACACACAATTATTATATCTTTGTGACTAGTGTGCATTGGATGAATTATTATTAATTCATCAGCAAGGTGCAACTTTATTGAGTCATGCAAAGAAATAAATAGAGTAGCTCACAATAAAGATAGTGAAATAATAGTTTGCATCTCACAATCTGTATAGTCAAATAATTTATGTGAATACAAATTTTAAACACTTCCCATGTTAGGTATACAATTATTGGAAAACTTGCAAAATTTTTCATTAAAGGATCAGCACATGGGGCAAGATGCCTGTGGTGGGAAAAAATTGCAAGTTTTCCAAAATTTTTGTTGTAGGAATGTTTGTTTTTATTTATTTTAGAAGTTACACTTACTTTTGTTAACTCTCCATCTTCATAAGCATATCCACTAAAGACATCTTTATTGCGTCCCAGAACATCCAGGATTTCATTTGCGATTTTCACTACCCTCATGCCAAAACCACAACATTCAGAAGACTCTGGTTCTCAGCTATTTTGATCAAAAACTCCTCTCTGAAAGCTACGTTTGGAAAACATAGCTCAGTCTGATCGCTTTGAAGGAATTTATGTATTTTCAGAGGTAGTCATGTATAACGCGGATACGACTTTACAAGCAAGTCAACATCCGAATAGACGCTTCCGAATTTTGCGGCCGTGGTTTAGGCGTGTTAGCTTTTTGGACAATGGCATTTATGAGGTCAAAATCGGGGTTTAATCTTGGTTAGAAGACATTATTTTGCCGTCGATGTCTTTTTCTTTACTTTTTGCGTCCGTAAGGTCGCCGCTGCTACTATTGCCATGGTTTGTACACAAGTTTTGTCACGATAAACACGTAATTTACAAAGTGAGTAAATGGTATCGCGGTAAAATTAATAAAATAATATTTTTAGAACAATTACACCGATAACACACGTTAACACTCTAAAATTATGTGAAATATGAATTTTTCTTTCAGAATCCCCGACAAACACCAAGAAAAGTTTTGTTTTGACATTGTTTTTTTTTATAAGGGTGCGTTCAACTTTGAACGCTCCTAGTTTACAGTTGCATATACCCAGAGGTAGTATTGTGCCTCTGAAAACACCTTTCAGTAGTGCCAAATAGAAAAATGCGATTTCTACCAATAATAAGTCAGTAGAATGGTAGAAATGGCTGCTAATGGTAACACAGATTTGACGTTTACTTGCGCTTGAGGATTGTTGATTTTTCATTATTTGCTATTTTATCCAAATTTCTCAAAATTTAACTTATAATACGATAATAATCTATTGAAAATGTCTTTTGACGTCAATTGGGATATCGAAAAGTACAGAGAGAGCACGAGTGAAGATCATTGGGATTTGAATTCATGGAGCGATGGAAAAACGACTATTGCGAGGAAAAGACTAGTGTGTTTGAGGGTGTTCGCAAATATAGAGCTTCTGGGATGGTACCCCACTGAGGTGATGCAGGAGGTCGCCAGGCTGTCTCACGATGTAAATATGACCTCTTTTAATTTTGTATACATTTGAGTTATGTACAGATTTTATGGTTTCTGTTATTAATTGGGGGCTGTATCTACTTCCTATCAGTCCACCGCTATGAGTACAGGCTATGAGTATATTCATCTGACTGGTTATTCTTAGCTGGGTATTCATTATTTCTGGGACAAAGTTCCAAATCATTGCAGATTTCAATAAGGTTTCCATCGTGGACGCATTTTAAACAAAGTTTTCAACAAAAAGCATCCTCATTAGGAACTTTTCAGGAACATTGTCTCGAAACATTGTATAAGGTACTAAGTTCCTTCAATTTTCTCCCCAATGGATACCTGGCTTCAAGCAGTATTTCAGCAGGTTATGTATATGCAGGGTAGTGGACAGCTCTCCAAATATTGATACTCTTACATGACTGTGTATGTTTTGTCTCATAAGAATGTGCTTGTTCTATCTTTCTGTCATTGATTTATCTGGTTGCCAATTTAGATTAGACAAAAATAAAAATGTTTTTAATAGAAACATTAAACAAACTCTCTTTATTTTATTTCTATTTATTTTCAGGTCGCAAAGTCCTACAGGAATTCCCGTAAGACAAATTGAAAAGAACATTCGTATCAGCCTCTGACGCAGCTGAGGATAGAGCTAAAGGCGTTAAAGAGAAGGCGAGTCATAGTTGATCTCCAAGAAAAACGCTAAAATCGAATTTGTCCGACCGGGTCAAATTGTTGATACACCGATGATGACAAAGTGACGTGATGATACTCAAACAACACTGAATCTTTACCATCAACAGACAATGTTAATAATAAAATAGAGAATAACATACCAACTGTAACGGATCCCAATGAATATCTAAAAGACATGGAGAAACTAAAGTGTTTAGATGTAAGAAACTTTAATGACAGAATGTTCCAGACCGTTTTGGTAGAATGGTTCTGTTAATCGACCATGGACAAGTAAACTTGGCAATATACAAAGTAAGTTAGTTTGCTGCGTGGTTTTGGCAGACATCACCCCATATCTTTCCTGTGGGGTTGTAAAAATCTACTTAGGGATGATTAGGAGTTGCAATGCTTTATTTGTAAATTCTGGACCGATTATGATCAAATAAAATCTAAAGTATTAAAACACAAAACCTGACTGCGAAGTTTCAAACTTGTATTTTGATAAAAATCCGCCATCTTGAATTTATGAATTTTAATACAGCCAGTGTCACTCGCCCCTGGACGAATATAACGACACCTCATATGTCAAAATCCAACTATCCGTTTGGGCTGTAGCCCGAAAAATTTTCTTGTCCACATACATACTTACCTACATACATACATAGTACATACTCTCAAACATAACCCTCCTTCTAAGGCAGTCGGGTAATCACTGTAGACTAGCTTCTGGTATGTTAAAGTGTTAAATTTTGACCCTGTTCGAGGCTAATTCTTATTCACATTATATTTTTCAGGTAGCTGCCAATCCTGCCATTTGCAACTGACGAGTTCATACGAGAATGGCATATTCACACTACTCATCAACGGAGAATTGTTAGCCCGAGCCAGTGGGGACAGTCGGATGGAAGCTAAGAATATAGTTGAAATACTTGCTTGGAATGTATGTATATGTATCTATACTTGTACAATACATGAATCAAGTTAGCTTGGTTTTAGTTACTCGTCAATAGATGGCATTGTTCGTTTTAAACATCGAGTATAAATAAGTAAGCTATAGAGTGTGCATTATCGCCCCGCGCCATACTTTCAAACGTATGTAGTTGTTCCATAGATACCTACGTTAAATGTATGGCAAGTAATAAAGGTGCAAAAGCGTTGTCACTGGCGTTTTGCTACTAATACCTACACAGAGTTTGTGTGCTTACTACGGCCAACCGTTCTAAGTTTTTAGGCGCACTCTATAGCTTGCTTTAAGGACGCAAACAAAAATGTTGCCATTTCGGGTCCTTTTGTTCTATAAATCAGGTAAAAGCTACATAGTAACTATTATTTTCACAGAGATTAAAAGAAAGCGCCGTAAGCGTGATGGTGAAGGAACAATTCATAGCGCAGGATGACACGCGATTGACCATGAGTGACGTCACGGGGAAGCGGGAGGAGTTCGGGACGCCGGTTGAGAACAGCGTCGCTTCTAAGTGAGTACCTAGAGAGAGAGAGAGAGAGAAAGAGAGAAAACACACACAAAGTAAACAAACACAAAAAATACTTGCAAACACACACACACACACACTGACACACACACACACACACACACACACACACACACACACACACACACACACACACACACACACACACACTGACACACACACACACACTGACACACACACACACACACACACACACACACACACACACACACACACACACAAACAGAACTAAAAACACCCACAAACATACCTTATAAAAAAGTTACCTACTAAAAATTTGCCTCTATTACATACATTTGTTAAACTATTTTGTTCAGGATGATGAAGCTGATGGGCTGGAAGGGCGGAGGGCTGGGCGCCGACGCTCAGGGCATCGCCGAACCCATCAAACCACATCTGCAAATGGTAAGACATTTATTCTTACATTTATTTATTAGTATGAAAGACCTTGCTTGGTGACATTTACTATTTTCAGCAAGAATACCTAGTAATTTATCGTTTTAATCTTGTTCCGTACCCAGGAATTCTGTAAATATAGTCTCGGTACCAAAAATGCTCTCGTTCCCAGGAATTCTCGTCCAACCAGTGAAAACCTATATAATATGTAACTTTTTGGGTGTTTATTAAATACTAGCTGCCCATAGCGGTTTCACCCACTGCAACCTATTGTTCGCAGGAAAAAGCATTATTCGCCAAGAGATGTCGCTGTTAGTTTTCGGCGAAAACGTTTAAAACGCGAATCGGCTCAGTCACGCCACCTATTTCAAAAATATTGGAAAATGTGTATCCCATGGAATGAGACATTTTCCGTGGTAAAAGTATCCTATGTATTCAGATGCTTTTTATATTTCTGCAAAGTTTCATGTCAATCTAATCTAATCAGCCGTTTTTGCGTGATGTCGTAACAAACACACACACAAACATCCGCCTTTATAATATTAGTAGGAATTATTAGCATGAAAGACCTTGCTTGAGTGACATTTACCTATTTTTCAGCAAGAATACCTAGTAATTTATCGTTTTAATCTTGTTCCCAGGTACCCGGGAATTCTTTAATTATAGTCCCGGTACCAAAAATGCTCTCGTTCCCGGGAATTCTGGGTAGCCGGGACTGAAAACCCTATTTATTACGTAACTTTTTAAGTGTTTATTAAATGTTGTCATACTTTTTTCATGCTAATCTGGAAGTTTATTATACTGGGTGTTACAAAACAACCAATAAATCTATAAGGAGGTCAAGGTACTCATGAAACTGAACAACTTTCCCCAGGAAACATGGGTCGAAATATGAAAAAAAATATTGGACTTTCCATACAAAATGAACTCACTTTGTATGGGTGGTTTATTGGTTGTTTTGTAACACGTTGTATATTTGAGCGCTCTTGTACAGTCTAGCAAAAAAGAGTAGACAAAAAATGAGGGCGCCACTTTGTATGAAATTTCAAAATTAAATGGCAACATTGACTATGAATGGCAACAATTAAGTATGAAATTTTTTTAGTTCCATTTTATTTAATTTCTACTCTTTTTTGCTGCACTGTATGTGATGTTCTTTTTCACATAGTTAGTCCTTAGGGAACGACGTGCCACATCAATAAATGTTAGATATTAGATTGTATTCTCCATCCACTAACAGTTTTAAAAACAGACTTGATAAGTGGCTTTTAAAGCAAAATAAGTGACTGTGACTATAATGTGGACTATACCATGTGAACTTTTGAACTTTTACACACACCAGCCAAGATATAGGCACATCAGCCAGTGGCTGCTCGCCTATTATTAAATAATAATAATATTCTTTTGCTGCAGGTGAACCGAGCCGGCCTCGGTAGTCAGAGTACTGACATACGTCAGCTGCGTCGCGCCGCGCAGAACCTTATGCAACGCTACATCGCTTCGGACACTTTAGATTTGGATCTGGTGTTTAGCAACGAGTTTTCTAAGGTATTTTACAGTATTTCTAATTTAGTATTGTTCCCAGATGATTTCGTGTTGTTCCTAGCTAATTTTGTTTTGTTTCCGACCAATTTTGTGTTCTTCCCATCCAATTTTGCATTCTTCCCAGCCAATTTTGTGTTCTTCCCAGCCAATCTTGTGTTCTTCCCAGCCAGTTTTGACAATCGCTCTGTCTAAAGAACAAGAATACCTATAATTAGTCAAAGTGCCGACATAAAACAGCTACGTAGCGCCGCACAGAACCTTATGCAACGCTACATCGCTTCGGACACTTTAGATTTGGATCTGGTCTTCAGCAACGAGTTTTCTAAGGTATTTTACAGTATTTCTAATTTAGTATTGTTCCCAGATGATTTCGTGTTGTTCCTAGCTAATTTTGTTTTGTTCCCGACTAATTTTGTTTTCTTCCCATCCAATTTTGTGTTCTTCCAAGCCAATTTTGTGTTCTTCCCAGCCAATTTTGTGTTCTTCCCAGTCAATTTTGTCAATCGCTCTGTTTAAAGTATAAGATTACCTAGAATTTGTCCAAGTACTTATATACGTCGGCTGCATTGCGCGGCGCAGAACCTTATGCAACGCTACATCGCTTCGGACACTTTAGATTTGGATCTGGTCTTCAGCAACGAGTTTTTGAAGGTATTTGACAGTATTTCTAATTTAGTGTTGTTCCCAACTAATTTTTGTCCAGTTTTTATAATTCTGTCTTGTTCCCAGCAAATTTCGTGTTGTTTCCAGCTAATTTCGTGTTGTTCCCGACCAATTTTGAGTTCTTCCCAGCTAGTTTATGTTGTTCCCAGCTAGGTAAGTGTCGTTCCTAGCAAATTTCGCGTTGAGCGCAAATAATGTCAGTTATTCTGTCTCAAGTACAAGATTACCTAGAATTAGTCAATGTACCGACACACGTCAGCTGCATTTTAAAAGGTATTAGACAGGTTTTCTATTTTGTGTTATTCCCAGCAAATTTTTTTTTGTACCCAACCAATTTAGTGCTGTTCCCGGACAATCTTGTATTCTTCCCAGCCAATCTTGTGTTCTTCCCAGCTAATTTAGTGTTCTTCCCAGCCAGTTTTGTCAATCGCTCTGTTTAAAGTACAAGATTACCTAGAATTAGTCAAAGTACGGACATAAGACAACTCCGTCGCGCGACACAGAACCTTATGCAGCGCTACATCGCTTCGGACACTTTAGATTTGGATCTGGTCTTCAGCAACGAGTTTTCGAAGGTATTGTCCAGTTTTTCTAAATAAGTGTTGTTCCCACCCAGATGATTTCGTGTTATTCCTATTAAATTTTGTGTTTCTAGTTTATTGTGGTTCCTGCCAATATCATGTTTTTCCAATTAAGTGTAATCAGCGAATTTTGTGTACTTTGACACCAAGGTTCATAGGGTCGCTGTACGACTAGGTGTCCCATTCGAAAATAAGAAGAAGAACTGTCGATTGAGTGTTGGTTTCAGCTAAATAAATTAATTCCTAGCCAATCTAGACAGATACTTCAAGCCTATTTTGACGGTTCTTCTTTTTCGAGTGGGTCACCAAGTCATCCATCGACCCGATGAACCCAGCTAATCATAACAGTTATTACCAGATAATCTTAACGGATATTCCCAGCCAAACTTGACAGATATTCCCAGCCAACTTTTTGTTATACCCAGCCAATCTTGACAGTTATACCCAGCTAATCAAAACACTTATTCCCAGATAATCTTAACGGTTATTAACATCCATCCTTGACAGTTATTCCCAGCAAAACTTGACAGACAAACATGACAATTATTCCCAGCTAACCTTTTGTTATACCCAGCTAATCTTGACAAGTTATACCTTGCCAACTTTGAGAGTATTTTTCCAGTATTTGGATAGCAACTCCTTTTTACCCGACTGCCTCAGAAGGAGGGTTATGTTTTTCGAGAGTATGTATGTATGTATGTGGACAAGAATTTTTTTTTTCAAACGGATAGTTAGATTTTGACATATGAGGTGTCGTTAGATTCGCCTCACTCAGCAGCGCGAGTGACACTGGCTATATTAAAAAAATATAGATCCAAGATGGCGAATTTTAACAGCAAAATACTACTTCAAAATTACCGCAGTCGGTTTTTGTGTTTTTAACACATCTATGATTTTTGAAGAAAACACTTGTACTCGTTTCACAAAATTATATTTGGTCCCGACCGGTTTCGCTTAAATAATCGTTGATAATAAATATTATCAACGATTGTACACAACTACCAAATGAATCGCGCTGTTTTCGATGTTTTTAAATTGTTTTATTATAAAATACGAGTGTACGTGCCCTGATGATGCTTATTTAAGCGAAACCGGTCAGGACCAAATATAATTTTGTGAAACGAGTACTGAAAAAAATCATAACAATGGAGTTTCACCATGCGCCAACAATTGCATGTATAAACTATATTTAACACATCTACTTGTAATTTTTGTACAGGACGAGCGCGCGGCGCTGCACCAGGTGGCCCAAAGGGCCGGGCTCGCCAGCAAAAGCTATGGAGGGGACGCTGACAGGTAATAATAATCAGTGATTATTAATCACTTAAAACATACATACAGGGTTATTTTTTAGTCAGTGCGCAAACTTTGCAGGATGTTTCTAATCGTGATTCTGAACAACTTTTACTATGGGGCCACCTGCAAAATAAAAAAAAAAATTTGTTTGTTCCATACATTTTTGCCGAGTAGGTATGAATTTTTCTATGGAACATCCAAATTTTTTTGATCTGGTGGTCCCATAATAAAGTTGTTCAGAATCACGTCACCTAAAGTTTGCACTGAACTGACTAAAAATAGCCCAGTATAAGTAAAAATTAACTTCAAATATTTTGAGGTGAACCAGCCCATGAAACTGAACAGCTTTCCCAGAGTAATTTACCTCCTATGCAATAGTAGGTTGTTGTTGACGAGGACGGGAAATAAGACTTTGACTGACGAGTAGAGTTTGAAGTCCGAGCGCAGGCGAGGACTTTAAAAGTCTGGCAAATCATTTTCCCCGAGGCTTATAGTACTTTTCAAAAAATGCTAGGAAATTATAAAGATTTTAATTTATTTTATAGTAATTTGATATAAAAAGTTGTTTTACTGATTACTAAGTCAAGATGTGGATTAGGAGTTATTCTTTTTTTATTTTGTAATTTCTAAACGATTTCGATATCGCGCCAGAAAAGTTGTATTGGAATCCATTGCTGGTGTGTAAAAAAGAAATCGTTCAGAAATTACAAAATCACAGACAATGTCAAACTTTCTGGATTGTTTTCTTGAAAGAAATTGTCATATTTCCTAGCATGTTTGAGGAAAATGTGTTGCCCGGCCGGGTCAGTTTGTATGGGAGGGCCGAAATATTTTTTCGTATTTCGACCTATGTTTCTTAGAAAAACTTGTTCTCTTAAAATATTTGCAGTTATTTTTATTACATACTGTATTATCACGCTTCTTTCCCATAGGGGTAGGCAGAGACTACTTCCTTCCACTTGCTACGATCCCGACACACCTCTTTTGATTTCTCAACATTCATCAATCTGACAGCCGATGTGGCGCAGTGGTTAGTATGCCTGCCTGCCACGCAAAGGTTCCGGGTTCAATTCCCGGTGGGGTCACTCACAAAGTTGATATTTATCACTTTGTGAATTTGATCCCAGTCTGGTTAGGACATTGCAGGCTGAACCACCTGATTGTCCGCAAGTAAGATGGTTCCGTGCTTCGGATGGGCACGTTAAGCCGTCGGTCCCGGTTGCTGTCTATGATGGCGGTCGTTACACAACCATGTCAGAGGCCTGCTACTTGCAGTAGGCGGTTGGAAAACTCTGACACCAGGGTTCATCGGGTCGTTGAACGACTCGGTGTCCCACACGAAAAAAGAAAAAATCAATCTGACCTTGACCTGACCTTTCTTTAGCACGTCCCCGATTTGATCCAGGTACTGTCACTCCCACTCACTCATGAACAATCCAAAATGTAAGGCTTCGATTTTTTCAGACTGTAATAATTTACAGCAATAATTGTTACTTTTCTAGATCCAGCAACATTTATTGAATAGTACAACATAGTTTCTGTCCGGCTTATCGGTATAAATCACAAGAAAATCAAAACCTTAAAAATTGAATTGTTCATGAGTTAGCGTGAGAGACTGTACGTTCATCGAGGCCTTCCCCTTCCACTTAAAAGCTTAGATTATACAGGGTGTTAGGAAAAGTAGTACGTTCCTTCAAACCACGCATTCTATAGGTATAATAAAGTATTTTAAGCGTGTTCAAACATTTTATAAAAAATATCAGTAGATTGAAATATTTTTCAATAACTTTTTATTAAACTGCAAGCTGTACACTGTACAGTCAATTACCGCTCGGACAACTTTGCACCGTTCCTTCGTAGCGCGCAGTAAGGTCTACAACGGTGTAACCGCAGCTGTGTGTGACTGTAACGGTGCGTTGTGTCGCGCTCGAAACTAGGGTTGAACACTTGATTTTAAGGTTCCGTGGTTATTATCACTAAAACTATAAGACATTATAACGGGTTTTAACTCACGGTAGGGGTATATCGAGCACCCAATATTTCGGCGATGTTACAATCGCCATGATCACGGGTAAAGTTTACCCGTGATCAACCCCTACCGTGAGTTAAAACCCGTTATAATGTCTTATAGTTTTAGGGTTGAACATTTGAACATAAAAAAAAGTTTTTGAAAATATTTTAATATTTTTTATAAAATGTTTAAACACGCTTAATTTGACACGCGGTCAACACGATCTATTTTCACAAATAATTTGATGTCCATAGCTCCAAAACTGACGAAGTTATGAAGGCGCGGCATACAGACAGACAGACAGACTTGACGAAATGATAAGGCTTTCTAGTAGACTACGAAACCCTAAAAACAACTGCAAATTTTTCAAGGAAGGTGAACCAGCCGATAAACTGAACAACTTTCCCCATGTAATATAGGTCGAAATATGAATAAAAATTATCTCCCATACAAAATTTACTAGCCGGCGAGTCAGTTTGTATTGAAGGTCCAAATATTTTTTTCATTTTTCAACATATGTTCCATGGGGAAAGTTGTTCAGATCCATGAGTACCTTGACCTCACATAATAATTACTTTAACGGGTCTTATCGCGATAGTTTTTTAGGTAAATAAGCGATTTACCTGGAAACTCGACGTTTCGACTGGGTTTCACCAGTCGTGGTCTGCTTATTTACCTAAAAAACTATCGCGATAAGACCCGTTAAAGTAATTATTATGTAAGTAATCGCGAGTGCTTTAAAAGTTATACCTTGACCTCCTTTCGGCATTATTTATTGTTTTGTAACACGTTGTATTTATTTATTTATTAATATACCAAGTGGCAACATCTATTTGGAAATATCTAATCATATCTATCTAATGTATAGATAGACTATAGGGTGAAATTTATCTAGTGACCGATAGCGAAAACTCAGAATCGGCTGGTGATAATAATAAGGAACAACTTTCTCCAAGGAACATAGGTCGAAATATGAAATAGAAATTTTGCCCTCCCAAAATTACCGATCAGCTGATTTGAGTTACGATGGGAGATCCATTTTTTTTTCATATGTCGGCCTATGTTCCTTGGGAAAAGTTGTTCCAGCCGGTTCTGAGTTTTTACTATAGGTCACTAGTAAAAATTCATCCTTTATATCTCATCATCTTCCTGCCCTTATCCCAGTTACTTGGGGTCGGCGCAACACGTTTTGTTGAACACAAAATCGTGTTGCAAAGGATTTGGCTTAATTTTACGACCGGCCGCCTACCAGACGTCAACCCTCCTTGGGAATATTTCTGTGGTGGATTAACCGCCACCATACGGTTGGCCCTGGCTGTTTGGGTCGGTTTTATCCCTCTGTCGCCTCTTACGACCCACACGGGAAAGGAGGGGGTGGTGCTATTCTACTCTGCCGGCACCACACGGCTAGTAAAAATTCACCGTTTATATCTAATAAATAATATCTTTTTCAGATTCCTCGTGGTAAAGAAGAAACTGGATCCGTTCTCCCTAGTTCGGGCCGTGATAGAAAAAGGCGGGAACACTCCCAAATATCAAGTTTTCATACCAGCCACGCTCGGCCATCATGGAAATCGCCGGAGATAAAATAAAAATAGTACTATTTAAATTATGTGTAAGAAAGTAAAAAGAAACAATTCAGTAAATAAATGTACCTAATTTAAGCGAGAAAAATATCTTTAATTTCTTTAAACTTTTTTTAAGTTTTTCCTTTGGTAGTGTCACCATCTACCTGCCCTTATTTATCCCAATTTACATAGGGTCGGTACAAGTTACAACACGTCTTCCTCTTCCATTCACCTCTATTATAATAGCCGTCAAATCTTCGTTTATTTTATAGTCGAAAGTCACTATGTCAAAATCTGCCTTCTACATAAAAGCTCTTCCGTTTACAAACGAAAATCCGTTTGTATATTTCCATCTGACGTATGTATGGGAAATAGGGTTATGGGCGAAAGAAACAAATGGATTGATTTTAAATAAATTGGTTATTTTATTTTATAACTTTTAGCACTGGGAAGTAATACGTCCGTCTCGAAGCGCGGTAAGAACACAGACAAAGAGTATAACACAGAGTGTGGGCAAACGTTCACTCAATGGCATTCGGTCAATTTAATGACCAGAATCCAACTCAAAACCAGATCAGAAACTCTGATCCTTTACTACATTAATCAATATGGAAACTAGAATCAAACCAATAAATTAATTATTGCCATTTCTATGAACTAAATTTAGTGGTGATTAAAGTAGTGGCCAATGGGAACAAAGGGTCATTCGTAGGTATCCATCCACCCTGAAGTAAGTACCTTCCTACCTGCCCGCCTACCTACCTACCGCCGCTGAGGTACCTACCTACCTACGGGTTTCTGTGCGTACCTACTCTAGCCGCCGAGTACCTACCTACCTACGGGTCTCTGTGCTGACCTACTGTTGTAGCCGCCGAGTACCTACCTACCTACCTACGGGTTTCTGTGCGTGCCTACTCTATGATAATGATAATGATAAATTTATTAATAACAATTATTACAAGTCAGGTTGTATCAGTAGCATGCACAGTTCACGAGATAAACGAGATCAAAATTTGACAGCAATCACTTAAAATGTAGATCTTGGCAACACTTACAACTTTTCCAAAGAAACTTTTAGTGTAACGTGCATAATCATTCATTCATTCATTTATTATATAGTAAGATTATTACATTGTCAAAAATTTAAATACAGTTCATTTATATTTGATAAAATATAGTTTAAAAAAAAGTCATAAAAAGTAGGTATATAATATTATTAGATTTATAAGTAGGTATGTAAAGGGTACCTTCTTATCGTAAAATAATAATTCATTGATTTTATTACATAGTCAACAAGATAATAGTAGTTTATGCAACTGCCAAATAATGAGAGGCTTTAGGATGTGAGTGTCTGTTTATCACACGAGGCGCAGCCGAGTGTGATAATAGTTTGACACGAGCATTCTAAAGCCTAATTATATGCAGATGCATTCACTATTTTATCTACACTCCACAAGAAAAACTATGAAAAATAATGCAAATCTCCGCACTGCACTATGGCGATTGCAAGCCTATCTACTGAACCACCAACTGAACGACTTTTGTACAGTCCAGCAAAAAAGAGTAGACAAAAAATGAGGGCGCCACTTTGTATGAAATTTCAAATTTAAATGGCAACATTGACTATGAATGGCAACAATTTTGTATGAAATTTTTTTAGTTCCATTTTATTTAATTTCTACTCTTTTTTGCTGGACTGTACATAAGTAACTTTTTAACTAAACGTTAAAATGGAGGCTCATAAAAACTGAACAACTTTTAAAATTAAAAAGCATTTATCGGTAAATTTTAATTCGAAAAATGATTTGAAGCAAAGATTTCATAATAAATAAGTCCTCAAAATTTCATGTGTCGTCCCGCCCGGCTGACATTTGTTTTTTTTTTATTTGACTTACTGTTGGCCAGTGTTGGCTCAGGAAATAAAAAAGCGGCATATTTGTTTCGTTTTTTTTTAAATACTAGACATTACGTTCCATTACGATTCAAATCTTAGTATGGATTTTTTTTTTAAGGCTGCATACTTCTTAATGCTACGTACTTGCTTTCGATTCTGTAAAACGAATGTTACGAAATGAGTGTAGATAAACGAGTTTAAAGTTTGACAGCAGTCACATAAAATGTAAATCTCTTCTTGACCTACTACTTCTTCAAAGAAACTAGTTGTGTAGCATGTACGATTAACGGGACAAACTAGTTTAAAGTGTGACAGCTGTCACTTAAAATGTAGATCTCGTCCAAACCTACAACTTTTTCAAAGAAACTGGTTGTGTAGCATGCTGACGAGACAAATGAGTTAAATTTTTGACAGCTGTCACTTAAAATTTAGATCTCGGTAAGACCTACAATTTCTACCGGTTTCAGGTTTTTCATCTCTACTTAAATCATTATATATAATAAAACTAAGTTGATAAAATGTGCGTGCCGATAAAACTTTAAAAGGATTCCCGATAAGATAAAGGGACTTATATAGTGCAATAGCCCTTTATCCCCCCTGGAACAAGAAAGTTCCCGTTTTAACTTAAAGGGCGTATTTTTATAGATATAAGGGCTAAGTGAAGTAATGTCTTATTCCCACGGGAAAGCGATAAGCAGCGGGTGCAACCGGTGGGCGAGAAGCTATAAATACTAAAGAACAGACACAAAAGCATTTTTATTTGTAAAAAAATTACAAAACAGAATGTGTGCTTCTATTTATCGTGTCCATCAGAATGACTGGCCTAAGTAATAAATAGACATTTAAATATTATCATAATTTGAGTACCTATTTAGTACTATTTGGCGCCTATGCTTAAATATTTAGTACCTAATTAATAAAAAAGATATTGAATAAATAAAGTGGCCAGTCATTCTGATGTCTGAATGACTGGCCACATTTATGATTTCCATAGTAACGGCTTTATAATAATGCATTTATCTGTGAATTATTTAGTACCTAATTAGAACCTCCACATATCTTTTTTCTAGATTTTTAAAGCAAGCCGAACAGTGTTTTTTATCAGTATGACTTGCCAAAGAATTAACTAGACATTTAAATATTGTCATAATTTAGTACCTATTTAGTACTATTTGGTACCTATGCTTAAATATTTAGTACCTAATCTATACATATAATAAAATTATAACAACCTCATGTCTGTACATTAAAGATATTAAAGACAAACTAAGATGGGGGATCTTCATACAACCAATAGAAGCCAAAAACATGACTAAAATTTTTTTTGTCTGTCTGTCTGTTTGTTGTACGTCTTTCACGCAAAAACTACTGGACGGATTTTGATGAAACTTTTTTTGTTATACAGCTATTAGTCCTCGCTAACATATAGGCTATCTTTTTTTCGGAAATTCGCTTTTTAAGGGTGTAAAAAGGCCCTTCATCCCCGTGGTCCACCTCGTGGTCCACCTGTAAAAAGGAGGGGGGAAGTTTGTATGAAACTCCGTCAGTTTTGAAGCTAATTCGATAAAAATTAATATTTGTCTATTGGTTAGAAACTAAGAATGACGCAATAAGGATTTTTGGAAATTCTGCCTTAATAGAGAAGAAAAGGGGGTAAGTTTTAAAGCTAAGTCGATTAAAATTAAAGCTGTTTACGTGAATTTTAAGCTTTTCTGCCCTTCGTTTTATGACGGTTACCTGTGTAAAGAACTATAATAAACTTATACCTTTAAACGAGCAAGAATTGTAAACAAGTAATATATAAATATATAGGGTGAAATTTTACTAGTGACCGATAGTAGGGATTGCTATCCCGCACCTGATTCAATCCCGCGGGATTCATTTGCGGGATTGGGCCAATCCCGCGCGGATCCCGCATCTTTGTAATCATGTTAAATATTTAATTTGAAATACAGATTTTTCTTCAAAAATCGACTTTAATTCAATAAAAATTAGCATACCTCTCATGTGGAGCTAAAAACTAAATAAAAATTGAGATAAGTGTTATCAAATTACATTTATTTCGTATTAAGAGCTGTGTTCAATTTTACCCTTTATTCTTACTACTGCTAATATTAATTTGTTAAACCCTCTCTCATACATGTGACAGGCAAGAAGTGTTTTTATTGTCTGCAATATTGAGCAGGGTATCCTACTAATATTATAAAGGCGGATGTTTGTGTGTGTGTTTGTTACGACATCACGCAAAAACGGCTGATTGGATTGACATGAAACTTTGCAGAAATATAAAAGGGCATCTGGAATAACACATAGGCTACTTTTTACCCCAGGAAAATGTCTCATTTCTACGGAATCACGCATATTCCAAAATTTTTGACGTAGGTGGCGTGACTGAGCCGATTCGCGTCTGTGTGGGCAAGCATATCCGTTAATTCAACGGTCATCTTAAAGTCATGGTAGCTGCGGCGATAGTGCGCTTGCCTACAAACAAGGTGACTCGCGTTCGAATCCGGATAGTGTTCTCCTTATTTTGTTTTTATTTTTCGAACTTTTATTTAATTTAAGTTTTGTCTTACATCATCTTCCTGGGGGTGATGCTATTCTACTCTGCCGGCACCACACGACGTTAAGTTTTGTCTTACGATATTGGAAAATCTTACACACTGGTCTTGCTATACTTCCTACGTGTGTGTTTGTTACGACTTCACGCAAAAACGGCTGATTAGATTGACATGAAACTTTGCAGAAATATAAAAGGGCATCTGGAATAGCATATACTCTTTACCACGGAAAAATGTCTCATTCCCACGGGATCACGCATTTTCCAATATTTATGAAAAAGGTGGCCCGACTGAGCCGATTCGCGTCTTAGAAACTAACAGCGTCATCTCTTGGCGAGTAAGTAAGGCAAAATTGATGTATATCCCACAACACATGTACGTACAAAAATTACTTGCCAATGAAAATGTTTTAACAAGATTTTGAATCCCACAAATTCTACTTCCTACTAATCCTATCCTACTAATATTATAAAGGCGGATGTTTGTGTGTGTGTTTGTAACGACATCACGCTAAAACCAGTGGCGGATCCAGGGGGGGGGTCATGGGAGACATGACCCCCCCCCCCCCCTGAGCCGGGCCCAGGACCTTGACTAAGTGGTTATAATATTACTTATTGTTTACATATTGACAATGTCTTTTTTGTCAATGTCAAACACAAGATTCCATTCAGTTACTTAAGCAAAAACCGGCATATGGCAAAATCGACGACTTCATTCAGTCATCGTCCTAAGCTGATCCAGATAATTGGCCAAAAACCTAGGATTTTGGCTGAAATCCTAATGGGAACGAGGAGTGGAGAGGTACGTTATGCACCTGAAGCATCGGACGCCCTGAATGTTGGGGTAGCGTCAGACAGCCTGAACAGCAGGATTGCCTCGGTTGACCTGGAGAATGACACCATAAGAGCAGGATGTACCACTGGACGCTGGGGAGGACGGGAGGTAGCGTCAGACGCCCTGGAAGACAGGGGGTGTCGTCGGACGACCAACGCCCGCCATCTTTTATCTTTCAGAGTGCCCGACGCTACCCGCCCGCCAAGGCGTCAAACGCTACCTCCCACCTCCAAAACGTCCAAAGCTATCTCCTGCCTCTCAGGGTGTATGCCGCTTCCTCCAACCCTCCAGGGATGCCCTTTACGGCAAGGTGTAGCGTCGGAAGCCCAGGAAAACCAACGCCCGCCACTTTTTATCCACCAGAGTGTCCGACGCCACCCACGTCCTCCAGGCCGTCCGACGCTACTTTGTAACACAATAGTTGGTCCAACCCCTTCCCGACTACGGCGGCCCGGGGGGGTTGGAGGTAGCGTGCGTCACCCTGAAAGGCAGGAGGTAGCGTTGCACGTTCTATAGGGTGGGAGGTAGCGTCGGTTGCCCTGGCGGCCGTGGGTAGCGTCGGACACTCTGGAGGTTGAAAGATGACGGTGGTTGGATTTTCTTGGACGCTACCCCCTGTCCTCCAGGGCGTCCGACGCTACCTCCGATCCTCCAGAGCGTCCGAGGCAATCCTGCTGTTCAGGCTGTCTGATGTTACCCCCTGCCCTTCAAGGTGTCCAACTCTACCTTTAAAAGATGTGCATAACATACCTCTTCACTCCTTGCTCCCCCTAATCAAATCTAGGATTTCGGCTAAAATTATAGGTTTTTGGCTAAAATCCTGGATCAGCTAGCTTAGGACGATGGCCGAAGGAAGTATACGATTTTGCCATATGCCGGTTTTGGCCAAAACCTAATTCTGGCATTATACTGCGACACATACAAACATACAGTCTCTCGAAAAACATAACCCTCCTTCTGAGGCAGACGGGTCAAAAATTATCTATAGTACCTAACCTATCTCTATAAAATTGTCTATGTGACCCCCCCCCCCCCCCCTGAGCCAAGGCTGGATCCGCCGGTGGCTAAAACGGCTGATTAGATTGACATGAAATTTTGCACAAATATAGAAGACTATCTGGAATAACACATAGGCTACTTTTTACCACGGGAAAATGTCTTATTCCTACGGGATCACGCATATTCCGATATTTTTGTAAAGGTGGCGTGACTGAGCCGATTCGCGTTTTAAACGTTTTCGCCGAAAACTAACAGCGACATCTCTTGGCGAGTAATGCTTTCTTCCCGCGTAATAATAGGTTGCAGCGGGTGAAACCGCTGACGGGCAGCTAGTCGTTGAATAAGTATTTAAAACTACGGGAGAAAATATTACTATCTCAAGATATTTGCTTTTAAAAGGGGCGTCTTTGAGTCATAAATTGTTCCAGCTGTAAGTACTAAAGCAAAGAGGCTATAAATTTGATAAAAATAAATAATATAGGTCTCAATCTAAAGTTATCATGAAAAATATATATATAACGGATACTGAAAAATATCAATCAAGTTTTAAGAAAAATATAAAAGGTTTTCTATCTGCGGTAAAATTAACTTTGTAACGCTGAAAAACGTAAAATTTAAACTGCAATACCCTATTTGTGAGCGTATCTGACACATCCTTAGCCAGGTTGTTTTAGTTATATGAATAAATTCTAATATTGTATAGACTAAAAATTAAAATTAGGGGGCAAATTAGTCACTTCAGTTCAGATCAAAACTTTCATAAGACTTATCAAATAACAAATTTTCTATTTGCTAACTTAACTTCTTAATTTCATGAGGGATACCGAGTCGTTCAACGACACAAAGAACCCTGGTGTCAGAGTGCTTTCACTCTAGCGTCTAGATAACTGATAAATTATAGAATAATGCTCTAAATTAATGAGTATTAATGGTTTTACGAGAATTCAAAAATTCTTTTACGAGAGAAGAAAATGCTCTTGCAGCTTCTACGCTAATA
This sequence comes from Phthorimaea operculella, assembly GCA_024500475.1. NCBI lineage: Eukaryota > Metazoa > Arthropoda > Insecta > Lepidoptera > Gelechiidae > Phthorimaea > Phthorimaea operculella. The sequence continues at coordinate 93,556 of JANFCV010000402.1, read as the reverse complement.
GTTTAGAATGTTTTGATAAATAGGACATATTTTTAGGAACTGAACGTCGAGTTTTCGCTATTAGTTTTCAATGTGCGGGATCCGCGGATCCGCGTTTTGAAGGTGCGGGATCCCGCAAGGCCAAAAATGGCGCGGGATTTTACTAGTGACCGATAGCGAAAACTCAGAACCGGCTGGTGATAAGGAACAACTTTCCCCAAGGAACATAGGTAGGCCGAAATACGAAAAAAAAAAATTTGACCTCCCATAGTAATTTAAATCAGCTGATCGGCAACTTTGTATGGGAGGCCCGATTTTTTTTTTCGTGTTTCGACCTATGTTCCTTGGGGAATGTTGTTATCACCAGCCAGTTCTGAGTTTTCGCTATCGGTCACTAGTAAAATTTCACCCTATATATATTCTTTCGGGATCTCGGAAACGGCTCCAACGATTTACATGATTTTTTTAAATAGGGGTTTTCGGCGGCGATAAATCGATCTAGATAGGTTTCATTTTCCAAAAATCGCTGATTCACACTTTTTTTCTAAATTGTTTTAAAACTAACAGCGACATCTGTTGAGTAAGACAGTGTAATGTAACCGTGATTGTAAGTGGTTTTGAAACCAACGCATAAAAACAAAAACCGAGCGAGCTTGGTCCACCAGGTGGTAAATAGCATAAACTGGGAGTACCTCCACGTAGTGAAGGCGGTAACAGTTCAATACTGGCTAAAACTCCCATTTTATTATAACTCATCAGAGTAGATGCCTTCGTATTTTAATAGACACCGACGGGGACAGCCGGTGGAGGAGTTTGGAGTATATCACGAGCATGCACTAGGACGAGTGTACAAGATTCATCCGAGTAATAATAAGTAGTGAATGATATTACTTGCGGGGAGCCACTTCATACACATAGTTAAATCTGCCTCGAGACGTGTTGTCCTTTGGATGAACTTGGATAAGACGAAGATTATGTTCAATCAACACATAATCCCTGAGCCGGTCTCCGGCGAATCGATTGAAAAGGACGAAGTTATGAGGGCGGGGCATACAGTTAGTTTGTGTCTTAAATGGGTAGGTGGATTTGCTGGCGATAGTACAGAAATCTGTATGTACATGTATTAAAACTGTTACAGGTCGGTGTCAAGTACCCCTGCAATAGTTTTCAAAAGAACATTTCGATAGCGTGTCTTAGAAACAGCCAAAAAAAAAATATGTACAGCTTGATGGGCCGCTCCTGCAGGCCTATCACTTTTGGTAGGTAGGTACCTAAATAAATAAAAAGTATACATACCTATTACCTACACAACTATTTAATAAGAAAACAAAAACAGAAGTGAAATAAGTAAGTAGAAGAAATAGAAAGAAACAAGCATCCTTCGACATGGGTCAACTCGGATTTGCTCCTTCACATAAAAATAATAAAAGAACACCGGTGTTGGTACTGTAGCCAACTACCTATATCATCAAGATGTACCTAACTCAGGCGCTCAGACTTTGAAACAGGAGGGATCGAAGTTGGCTTTCCCCTTCAAAGTCAAGTAACAAACTCACATCGGCGGTAGTCTGGGGTTTCTCCAGGTTATTCCATCATCATCGTCATCACCATTATCTTTGCATGCCCTAATCGTACAAATCACGCATAAAATAATAACCATGAGACAAACATCGAAAATGAAAACGTACCATTATGTGTAAAAATTGTGCATGAATCACTCAAAAATTAAGCGATGTTTTTAGATGTTTGGTATGGTGGAAGATAAACGTTCTGATCATATTTTATGATTAGTGAGAACCTTTATCAGCACTGGAGGTACTCTCTGTCTACCTACGTGACGGAACACCATGAACTCGGCAAAATATTAAAGGGCGCCACACACCGGGCTCGTATGCGTGACGTGCACGTTATCACGCGCATAGAGATGACGTTGTATCGTCTGGGATTGTATGAGGCACCGCACACCGTGCTACTAGCGTGATTACGTGCACGCATACATAGGCAGGCCTCTCATACAATCCCATACGATACAACGTCATCTCTACGCGCATGATGACGTGCACGTCACGCATGCGCGCCCTGTGTGTGGCGCCCTTAAGAGATACGAAAATGTCTGTATTAAAAAATTTGTTTAGCATGATGTGCCGCTTCTGTCGGCTCAAAAACTTCTCTTGGCGAAACGAAGTTCGCGGGCACCAGCTAGTATTGTCATAATTTAGTACCTATTTAGTACTATTTGGTACTATGCTTAAATATTTAGTACCTAATCTATACATATAATAAAATTATAACAACCTCATGTCTGTACATTAAAGATATTAAAGAAAAACTAAGATGGGGGATCTTCATACAACCAATAGAAGCCAAAAATATGATTTAAAAATTTTTTGTCTGTCTGTCTGTCTGTCTGTTGTTGTACGTCTTTCACGCAAAAACTACTGGACGGATTTTGATGAAACTAGTCCTCGCTAACATATAGGCTATCTTTTTTTTTCGGAAATTCGCTTTTTAAGGGTGTAAAAAGGCCCTTCATCCCCGTGATCCACCTCGTGGTCCACCTGTAAAAAGGAGGGGGGAAGTTTGTATGGAACTCCGTCAGTTTTGAAGCTAATTCGATAAAAATTAATATTTGTCTATTTGGTTAGAAACTAAGAATGACGCAATAAGGATTTTTGGAAATTCTGCCTTAATAGAGAAGAAAAAGGGAGGGGTAAGTTTTGAAGCTAAGTCGATTAAAATTAAAGCTGTTTACGTGAATTTTAAGCTTTTCTGCCCTTCGTTTTACGTGTTACCTGTGTAAAGAACTATAATAAACTTATACCTTTAAACGAGCAAGAATTGTATACAAATAATATATAAATATATAGGGTGAAATTTTACTAGTGACCGATAGCGAAAACTCAGAACCGGCTGGTGATAAGGAACAAGTTTCCCCAAGGCACATAGGTAGGCCGAAACACGAAAAAAAAAATTGACCTCCCATAGTAATCCAAATCGGATAATATTAAACCTTCCATCAAACATCTTATCCTACACATATGTACTTCCCTCTAAAATATTATTCTAAAACACTTAAAATAATTTTGCCACAATTAAACTAATCCATCATCAAAATTAGTTGCGCCAAACATTTTCAGAATTTAATTTTTAATTTTATTATCACGTGCAGCAAATATTCTACTATTACAGTAGGTATATTATTCTTGCCTAAAATATACTAATGTTACACATTTTTTTCTGAATTGATACACAAAATGTCTAATACGAATCTTAAAATCGTACCCATATTTTAAACAGTTTTGTTCAACGTTTATGTTACTCAAATAATTATTATTGAAAAACTAATAATGGCTTTCGTACTACATTAATTCTGAAAAAACATTAAAATTACTTATAAAACAATTCGCGCGCTTGCGGCGCGTTGCTTTCTTGCTTCCGCAATAATAATAAAAAACCGGCTCAGAGCTTGTCAGACACGACCAAAAATTTCGTAGTCATCGTTTACCAAGTACATGTGTTAAAAAACAAAAAACCTGACTGCGGTAATTTTAAAGTAGTATTTTGCTATAAAAATCCGCCATCTTGAATTTATAATTTTTTTAATATAACTAGTGTCACTCGCGCTGCTGAGAAGAATCTGACGAAACCTCATATGTCAAAATCCAACTATCCGTTTGGGCTCTAGCCCGTGAAAAAGAATTTTCGTGTCCACATACATACATACTCTCGAAAAACATAACCCTCCTTCTGAGATAGTCGGGTAATAAATATCAAATTTTCTGAGTTACTTCGGGTTGAGAACTATATTCCACATCGTTTTAATTTTTTTGTAATTAGTAGGTAGTTTAGAAGTCACAGTTGGAACAAGTTATGTCTCAAAAATATGGCCCCTATTAAAAGCAAATATCTCGAGATAGAAACATTTTAGAGACTTTGTTTCAAAGAAACCTCCCCTCAGTTTTAGAAGATCTATTCAACGATACCCTACTCAATACTAAAAGCAAAAAAAATATGTTTTTGCCACCCTTTCACGTGTATGGGAGGGGGCCCAAAAAATATTTAATTCATTTTTTTCTATCATTTCTAAATTCGGGTCAACACGATCCTTCTTCACACCAAATTTGATGTTGATTGGTCCAAAACTTAATTATGTGGGCGTGGCATACAGATAGACAGACAGACTTGACGAAATGGTAAAGGTTTCTAGTACGAAATCCTAAAAAACTGAACACATTATGTGTAATGACAAATAAAACATTGTAATTGCAAAGACTTTTGTGATAATTTTGTTTTATATTTGATTAATACGGATTAGTACAAAATAGCTTTTAAGATTGGCATTTCACTTTATTACGTAATTATTTGTAATAAATAAAACTATATTCTGATTTAATTGATGTTTGATTTATATATACTTTGCAGAACATTGTTTGAAGTCAAACTAAATGAAAAAATAATCCTTTAATAAATTAGGTGCATTATTAGTTTTACATAATTGCAACAGTAATTATATAAGAGCTCATTAAGAAATATTTATGTGAGCATAGTTTTGTGCACAATCAGTAATTTTGATGGAAAAAGGCAAATATTGATGGATAAAACGAGAATAAATTGAGGTACAGTTAAATACCATCTATTCAAATCAGCTGATCGGCAACTTTGTATGGGAGGCCCGATTTTTTTTTCGTGTTTCGACCTATTTTCCTTGGGGAAAGTTGTTCCTTATCACCAGCCAGTTCTGAGTTTTTGCTATCGGTCACTAGTAAAATTTCACCCTATATATATTCTTTCGGGATCTCGGAAACGGCTCCAACGATTTACATGATTTTTTTAAATAGGGGTTTTCGGCGGCGATAAATCGATCTATAGTCTGATTTTTATTCAGATGGACTCAACTGACAGCTAAGAATGACCTATTTTTTTAAAATGTTGCAATCATTTGTCTAGTGTTGTGGTTTGACTCATTCATTTGATTCTTTGAACTTTAGTGACATGATTCCTCGATGTATTTGTTTTCGTTAATAAATAGCTTAATAAATACTTGCGTATTTATTACGCATCTTTATTTTACGTAAAAGAGTTTACATTACGCGTATATTTTATATTTATACGCATAATTTTTTTCTTATTTTATGAAAATAAAATTATAAAATTAAATTGTTTGTGCAACTACTTGTAAATTTGTTTCAACTATCTTTTTCAAGGTAAAGGTTGCCTGGAAGAGATCGCTGCAACTGCAAGCGATAAGGCTGCCTTTGCTTATTTCTAGCTGTAAGTTTTCTGTATTGTTGTTTTAATCATTTGTGGTGTATATTCTATCTAAGTATCTATAAAAACATCTGGTTGATTTGAATTTTTCCCCAGTCAAAGTCTGAGTTACGACCAAAGTTACTACATGGCTGCGTTCTCCTTAGGTGTAAGGAGGTCTGATGTCAAGTCATTATCGATTTTTCCGTAAGAAGAAGTTTATAAATTAGATTTTATTTTAAAAACTAGCTTTCCGCCCACGGTTTCATTCGCGGTATCATCTGTTTGGTCTAATAAAAATGATTTAAATACATTGCATTGAAACAGATTGCATCAAAGATCACGAACGGTGGAGTTCGACTACTTGACAATAGATGGCGTCACTACTTGAGGGATAGAAAAAGCCCTTATAACTTTAAAAATACGCCCTTTGAGTTAAAACGGGAACTTTCTTGTTTGAGGGGAGATAAAGGGCTATTGCACTATATAAGTCCCTTAATCGTACCGGAAATCCTTTTAAAGTTTTATCGGCAAGTACATTTTTATCAACTTAGTTTTATTATATTATAATGATTAGATTAAGTTTATAAATTAGATTTTAAATTATGAAATGTTAGGGCTGTATCAAGGGTGATGTACAGGACTGTGGCAACTATCGAGGAATAAAGCTCATGTCACATACGTTAAAAGTATGGGATAAGGTGATACAAAGACGATTGCGAGTGGAATGTGAAATTACTTAAAACCAGTTCTGGTTTATGCCGGGCCGGGAACAACGGATGCCATTTTTGCACTTCGCCAATTGTGCAAAAAATACAGAAGTGCCCAAAAGAACTTGCTGCTTACAAAAAATGCTGTCGATGAGCTCGCTGCAGCTTACGGTGTCACCATTTAAGACTGCCCCTTACCACTGCGAACTGAATCCCATAGAGTTAGTATGGGCACAGGTAAAGGGCATGTCGCGAGAAATAATAAAAGTTTTAAAATGGCCGACTTGAAACAGTTATTCAATGAAGGGCTGCAATTGGTGACACCAGAACGGTGGTCGAGCTGTATTGATCATGTTATAAAGGAAGAGACCAAAATGATACAGCTCGACCACCTAATTGATAACGTGACAGAAACTTTTATTATTAATGTCACAGATTCGGATTCCGATACTGATTCTTCAGAAATAAATGGTAATTAAGATAATTTATTGTTTTTTTTTTTACTTTTTCGTACATTTTCCACCAGATTTTCAAAAATCTGTAGGTAGGTCAGATAGAAGACTGTAACGTTTACCTATAAGGTAAACAATCTTTACAAGTTACTATGCTAGTGAACCTGGTGAATAAATAAATTCAAATCCTCTGACAATAACGACAAAAACGTAATGTGGTCGGTCGTCAGACAGGAAATAAATATGAAGTTAGTTTGTTTGTTTTTACAAAATAGTAAGTTTGTCTTTTAGAACAATTAATTAATGAAAATTGAAATTAACTAAATTTATTTTCAAAAAAGATTCAATCACAATCTTTGAATCACATAACTTAATCATTTGGGTACAACACTATTTTTTTACCATTTTTAAATACAATAACGTGGCAACCCACCAAATGTCAGTTTAGTCCATCTGAATAAAAATCAGACTATAGATAGGTTTCATTTTCCAAAAATCGCTGCTTCACACTTTTTTTCTAAATTGTTTTAAAACTAACAGCGACATCTGTTGAGTAAGACAGTGTAATGTAACCGTGATTGTAAGTGGTTTTGAAACCAACGCATAAAAACAAAAACCGAGTGAGCTTGGTCCACCAGGTGGTGCCTACTGATCGCGCGCGCAAGCAAAAATGAGCCGAATTGCTGCGCGCGAAAGTTCATTTGCCGCAGACCACCTCTGAAGGTCACAGCCGGCACGCTTTGTAGGGATGCGAATTTCGAGATTGATATGAAAATAGGTACCTACGAAAAGTGTACTGGAGTACATTTCTACACCCAAGTAAAACAAAATAAAATGTTTTGTTAAACGTAGGATATTGAAAGAAAATCAAAGCACAAATATTAGAAAAAATATGAATATTGCATTATCATACAAATTTAACGAATGAGGTAGGAAGCTGAGTTACTTAATACAGAATTGATAAAATAAAATAAATCTCGTGAAGAAATGCGACCGGCATCGGAGCGCGAGCGTAACGTGCGGCGCGCGGCAACCAACTGACTAAACTCCCCGCGGGTGTCGCCGCACGTACTTGCAACTCTATACCTACGCCGCGGAGTGCGACAGGCCTGCTAAAACTCCCATTTTATTATAACTCATCAGAGTAGATGCCTTCGTACATGGTATAATAAGATACTCCGCCTGGTATTCCGTTCCGAGACTCGTGGACCACGTGACCAACACATCTCTACGTCATCATGCTTGTGGGTTACCAGAACTACCCACTCTTATGATGTTTTTTGTAAATCATTTATGATACTGTTAACTAATAAATACAGTTGAAGTGTTGTTGTAAAGTTCAAGTTAATACACACGTAAATCTAAATTATTAAATTATTAAGAAATATTTTAGGTCACTTTTCTGAGATTGAATTTACCCCATAACGTATTTTATTGAAATAAAATGGCAATACTAAGTGACGTTGTCTTGTGTTTCTCTGGGAAGGAAAGACCATGTTTTATTAGACTATGCCTTCGTATTTTAATAGACACCGACGGGGACAGCCGGTGGAGGAGTTTGGAGTATATCACGAGCATGCACTAGGACGAGTGTACAAGATAAGATTCATCCGAGTAATAATAAGTAGTGAATGATCTAGACACACGGCAGTGTGTCCGCCAAGTTCGAGCAAAAGAACCAACACACCGGCCGTGGGTTATATTACACGAACCATTTCGGGCCAAGTGCGACCCACCTATAACTCAAAATCTATTTTATCTACGCATATGAAATTTCTAGTATCTGTCGAGATCTACTTATAAAATTCAAACTTCCTTATCTAAAATACAAAATTTCATTAATGTACCTATTGTAGGTCTTGAGATATTGACGACAGAAAATCGCTATTTTTACTATACACTCACTGACTGACTGACTGACTGACTGACTGACTGACTCACTCATCAAAAACCTAGACCACTTCCAATGGTTGTATTGACTTGAAATTTGGCATGGAGGTAGGTCTTTAGGTCAAGGTAAAGGAAAAAATCTGAAAATGGCCAAGTGTGAGTCGGTTTTAAAAATAATGAAGGTGTAAATTCATACCCCTAAGGAACTAAAACAAAAAAATATCTATATAATTCGTTACGAAGGTTTGTATTTAGGCAAAGTAAAGTAAAAATCTGAAATCAGCCATAGTCCATATTCAAAAATCTGAAAATTAGTATAAATGAAACATTTCCTTAACTAACTTAATCATAAGAAAATAAACCTTACAAAAATAAATTAAATCCCACCCAAAACATAAATGTGAAAGGCTGCCAAGTTCGATAATATTGGAATGCTTCGCCTATAAAAGAAGTGAGATCTAAATAAGTACCAAGTTCCATACACAGACCTCAGTTAAAAATAGTTACAGGAATGCACACTTGATTTTCCGCAGTTTGGAAAGTAGATTCTGAATAAATATCATATTAAATACCTAAAATTCTAATACTTACAAAAACACAAACCTGTTTTTTCAGCAGTTTCCTTATAACATTTTTTTTTTCTGTACTTTTTAATGATATAACTTGGCAAGTTTTAATAGAAAATTATATACTTGACTCATTGCGTTTAGTAGGTTAACAAAGTGTGTGAAAACTTGCTAAGTTATATCATTAAAAAGTACATAAAAAAAATGTTATAATGAAACTGCTGAAAAAACAGGTTTGCGTTTTTGTAAGTATTAGAATTTTAGGTATTTAATATGATATTTATTCAGAATCTACTTTCCAAACTGCGGAAAATCAAGTGTGCATTCTGTACTATTTTAACTGAGGTCTGTGTATGGAACTTGGTACTTATTTAGATCTCACTTCTTTTATAGGCGAAGCATTCCAATATTATCGAACTTGGCAGCCTTTCACATCTATGTTTTGGGTGGGATATTACTTGCGGGGAGCCACTTCATACACATAGTTAAATCTGCTTCGAGACGTGTTGTCCTTTGGATGAACTTGGATAAGACGAAGATTATGTTCAATCAACACATAATCCCTGAGCCGGTCTCCGGCGAATGTGTAGCCCTTAAAGTTGTCCAGATATGTATTTTGCAGATGGGAAGAGACAACTTTGAGGCTGAAATCACCAGAAGAGTGCAGGTTGGCTAGGTATCATTTGGGAAGCTGCGTCACATCCTCGAATCATCTTTGCCACAATGCCTCAAGACCAAGGTGTTCGATCAATGCGTCCTACCAGTCATGACCTACGGAGCCGAGACGTGGAACTTGACAGTAAAACTGGCCCACCGGCTACATTTCACTCAGTGAGCTATGGAAAGGTCTATGCTCGGTATCTCTATAATGGATAAAAACATGAATGAGGCTATACGAAAAAAGACCAAAGTGACGGACATAGTCTGGAAGTGTAGCAAGCTGAAATGGCAGAGGGCTGGTCATATTTGTCGTAGAACCGATGGATGGTGGAGTAAGCGGGTTCTCGAGTGGAGGCCACGCCTCGGTAAGCGTAGCGTTGGACGCTCACCGGCCATGACCGCTGATGGACCGCTGACGCAGTCTTAAAAAGGCGGCTGGTAGTGACTGGATGGTAATAACGGGAGATCGTGCCTTATGGGGTTCCCTACGTTCAGCAGTGGAATGCAATAGGCTGAAATATAATAGAAATAGGCTCCTACAGGTAGAGCATCGAATATGGTTTATAAAGAGATTCTTTAGGCTTTATTGCGACGTATTTTGACGTTTGGTATGGTGGGAGTAAAAAGTGTCATGTGATCAACATCTATGAGAAGTAGTCCGTCTGCCTATCTAACGGTCATGCAACACCAAAGCACGGCTTCACTTTAAAAACACACGGAAATGCTCTATTATAAAAGTTTTATAACTTCTGTTGGCACATGAACATTCTTGGTGAGACGAAATTCGCGGGCACCAGCTAGTTAATAAAAAAGATATTGAATAAATAAAGTGGTCAGTCATAGTGATTTCTGAATGACTGGCCACATTTATGATTTCCATAATAACGGCTTTATAATAATGCATTTATCTGTGAAGTATTATCTTCTTTCTAGATTTTTAAAGCAAGCCAAACAGTTTTTTTTGTCTGTAGGTATGACTTGCCAAAGAAATAAATAGACATTTAAATATTGCCATAATTTAGTACCGATTTAGTACTATTTGGTACCTATGCTTAAATATTTAGTACCTTCTTCTTAGTCGTTTCTTCATTACTGAAGGTCGTGTCTGCATAGATTCCCTTCTTTCAGGTTCTTTATAATATTCCTCCATGTGTCTCTGTCTTCGGCATGTTTTAAGGCTGTGTTCTATTAATTATTTAGTAGGGTCATTGTGCCCGTTCGCGACCATGCGTCAGTTCGCGACCATTTTCAGGTCTGATCTCAGTAATATTGCATTAATAAGAGTTATATTTCACTCATTGTAAAAAAGTGTGGCTTAAACAAGACAAGGAAAACTGTAGAATCTACGCCTATTCAAATCTGTTAATTAAACGTCACCAATGTACCGAAAATAAATCATCCATTTTGCCAGTCGCTCTGCCCTCGAAAACACACCGAAAACCTATCCAAAAAATAGCGACCACGTGCCACTTCAAAAGTGAAATTTTCAGGTATTCGTCTAGTTTTTACAACTATAACGGTTTTATGGTGTTGATACTTTAGTAAAGTATCTAATTTAACAATAATTTCGTGTTATTTTTAAATAAATTTATGATTTATTAGATGGTCGCGAATGGGCACGCAATTTTTAGAAAAATGCTGGATAGCGACCGGGCCGGTCGCTATCTAACACGATGCTTGAAAAAAAGTTTTTTTTTTCCAGGTTATCTTTTAACAAAGTTTTGATTCTTACAACATTAATTAGTTCTTATAGGCGTTTTTTATAACGTAGTTAGTTTGCGACCGTCAAATTATGATTATTTGACCGATTTTGGAACAGTTATTTAGTTGAGTGGTCGCTAACTAGTACATGCTAAAAACCATGTTTAGTTAGCGACCGCCTCAAAAATGTATGGAAAGTAGACGGTCGCAATCAGACTCTAAATTTTTTTACGTTACTTAGCGACCACCACTTTTGCTCTTGCACTGTTTTGTCGGCCCTTTGATAGGTTTTTGTTACAAATGTCTTTAACTAGCCTATTATACTGCTACTCTTAGGCTCTTTGTCTTGGAAAGCGCTTTAACTCTGGAATCTCTATCTAACAAACAAAACAGTATGGGACGCCGCGCGCCCCGCCAACAGCATCTCATGGACCCTGTTGGCTTTTAATATAGTTTCCGCGTTCTGAAGTAGAGGACCTGTTTCAACTTCGTATTCGTTTCTGTTGGATCGTGCACAATGGACAACGTAAAGAGCACCAGCCGTACCCACTTGCCTTCCTCGAGCTGTGCCAGAAGTACAGGCAGAGTTTCTTTGGGCTGTCCTGGTCTATAAACGCCACCCCTAAATCTTCACTCTTCAATCAGAGCTATTTCGTAACGTCATAAATGCCTGGGGTGAGGATCCAGTACGTGCGGGTCAGCTGCGTGGAGAAGATGCACGTCCTAGGCTCGGAGCCTGGGTGACTTCTGTGCACTTTGAGCTGAGCATTCAAATTCCTCATTGTCCAGAGAATTCAGCCCAGTTTTTGTTGTGCAGCAAAGTGTTGGCAGAGAGACTCCTTATAGCGTATAATTATAATTCGTTGGACTCTCTCAGGAGTTGGGTCTTGTAAAGTAGTTCACCACAATAGGGCAGCAAGTTCTCGCTGCTTTTTTACTCACTTTGAGGCTTTGGAGACAACGAAGAAACAGGAAGTTTTCACTTCTTACTGACCTCCACACAGTCCTTGCCTTAAGGGAGAAGGGTGCTGCCATGTAAAAGCAATGTTTTTGGATACAGGGGTATTTTACTTCACTCGGGCTACCGCCGCGAACCCACCTAATTACAACGATCACATTTACATTGCACCAGAACTTCCATGCCTTACTTAAAGCCCAGAACCATCACTTCTGCGCCATACACCCATGCCTCCACGCTAGCGTAAAATTGGGCCTATAATTCTTCAGGGTAGCTTGTGTTGGCAGATTCTCGAGCTGTGTCATACATAATTGCTGGCAGTGGTCAATTTCATGTTGGGTTGAGCAGTTGCATGACGTCATAGATACCCGTTTAAAAAAGGTAGTTGAAAAAGATCTGCGTTTGGTGCACCCACACCAGTTTACCAGGCGTAAGTAGCCTGGGTAGTCATAGTCAGCTAGGCCTGCAGACTATAAAGGCAATACAGTGGCCAATATAAACACCCAAGGGTTCTAGAAAAATGGAAGAAGGCTAGAGGTTTGATGAGTTCCTGCGACGTGACTGACGAAGATACCTCCAACAGAGCGAAGTGAATACAGGAGACCAGAAAGGACTCACCATAAGACGAAGAAAATATTTGCCAAGGATAGAGAGCTACGTTCTTATGTACTTTTGCTGTGTGTTGTTGGCCGACAAGATCGTTGTCTTGTTGTTCTTTGTGCAATATTTATGGGTCGCTCTTGGTACATCGTGGGTCGTATTGTGTAAGTGAATCAGGAAGTTCCAAGACCGATACTTTGTAGCACCGTGAAGTAGCGACACCCGGAATTCCTACTAGCTTTTGCTAGGGACTCGAAGACCGTCGGTCTATGTGCTCTAGCGTCCGCGCATATCTAAAGGCCTGTCTCCTGAGCTCCCTTCGATGTTTGTCCACTAAAGCCCACCTCAACCGAGGGTGGAATTTCATGCCCAGTTGCTGCGTAAGACAGATCCTGCTGGTCGAGTTTGCGGATGGAGCTGAACACCCCTAACATTGCGCGCTGGCGTTATTGGTACAGGCAAGGGTAGTGTTTATGAGCACCAAGGTATGAGGCATGGACAGTTCAGGTGCGGTGTAATCTTAAGAGCTAGAACTGGGCCTTGGCGGTTGCATCAATGAAGTAGAAATAGTTGATCTTCCTCAGTATCAAAAAATAAGCATTAACCTAGCTAGGATCGGTACCGTACAAATGCGCGCTGAAGACCAGCGAGGTCTTGATGCCTCTTCGGTTCACGCTGAGGCTTCGGAGACAACAAAACGTAATAAACAGCGTCGGCAAGGGTTGTGAGGCAGCAAAGTCAGCAGTAGTCATTGCTGTGACACCTGTTTGGCACTATGAAATATTGTTAATTTTTTAATCATGTCTAGATAGGTACTAGGTCACAACCTTAGGTGTAGATTTAAAAAGGATTGTTCAATGTGTATGAGAAATGTGCAAAAGTAATTTCTTTTTATTAAATAATGGTTAATATGCCCATAATAACGATAGTAAAACGGGCGGTCGCTATCTGACGCACACGTGGTCGCTATCTGAAAAAAGCGGTCGCTATCTGACTCTTTGGGTACTTTTCGGTTCAAAATTATTTATAAAATAAACTGTTACAGTATTTTGCTAATACTTCTCGAAAAGAATATCTTGATTATATCTGCTATGCTCACAAAAAAAAACAACCTTCAAATATGAAACCTTCATATTAATATCATGGTGCAAAGTTGGGAAGTCGACTAATCGGTCGCCAACGGGCGCAATGACCCTACCTAATAAATAAAAAAAGATATTGAATAAATAAAAAGATATGTTTAGGTACCTGCAATGTACGTCAGTGTACCTGCAATGAAATCTAGTGTACCTTCAGTCAATAAAAAGTTATTTGATGAAATATGTACACCCGCCATTCTAACTTTTTATTAAAAGAAGTACACTGGATTTTAATATAGCTACACTAAGGTACACTGCAGGTACCACCATCCTGTAGGAAAATAGCTCTCTAAGTCTTCTGCTTTTCTGGAAATAACGTTTACAAAGTCTCCCCCAGGGCTCAAGTGCCCCCAGTTTCCCCTAGGTATATCGTTTTTACGTGTTTTTTACTTACATTTGTCATCATTTTGATTATTTTATATTTTTATGTACAGGTACACTGCATGTACACCAAATTACTATAAACGAAAAGCAAAATAAGTATCTACAGACCGAAATAAAAATGTGCACCCGCCATCCTAACGTTAGAATGGCGGGTGTGCATATTTCATCGAATAACTTTTTATCTAAAGAGCTACACTGGATTTCATTGGAGGTACACTGAGGTACACTGCAGGTACTACCATCCTGTAGATAAGCAGCTCAATCCTAACTTGTACACCCGCGGTCCTAACGCACATAATAAAACTGTCAGGTCTGCCGCAAGACGCTTCGAGCATCTTCCGTCCCGTTCCGGTCCGCGCAAGACGACCTCACCCAAAGCATTCCCAAAATAATATGTAATATTAAGATTATTGCGTTTCCTTCTTTAATTTTAATCTACTTCAATGGTTTTTTTTTCTTTACCATTATTATTTTATTTAAATGTTTAAAATTATACAACTTTGTTTATTGTTTAAGTAAATTTCGGCCGTCTCACAAAAAAGGTGTGGGCTGAAAACCAGCCCCGTCCCAGCACATGCTGAGCCCATTACCTATTGTGACACAAATTATGTGTGTATTAGTTTATAAGTACTTCTCTGTAACTTTGTCACAATAAATGCTTTTTACTTTACTTTACTTACTTTAAATGAACGTCGAGTTTTCGCCATTCAGAAGCAAAAGATATTAAATTTTTTGGCGTGGGTTTTCAATGTGCCGGATCCGCGGATCCGCCTTTTGAAGGTGCGGGATCCCGCAAGGCTAAAAGTAGCGCGAGATCCCGCGGGATTGCGGATCCCGCATTGCGGAATTGCAATCCCTAGACGTGCTACTAACAACAGACAAAGTGACGGACGTGTGCTTTGAGTCGGTCACAAAATCGGACATAAGAATCGGAGGAAAAATCTGACCGATTATCGGTCCTACAAAAAGTCTGACGTGGGCGAGCAGCATTAACGCATTGACTAGAATTAGAATACGTCACATTGCATAAATTCTCGTAACAGTATTTACCATAAATGTTTATTTGATTCATGTCCCTCTGTCCCCATCTAACTTTGACACTGTTCATTATCTTTATCACTCAATTTGGACATTGTTTTTCTCGTTTTTCTTAGTAGGTACATTCGCAAAATTACAGTCTATTATGAGAGGAAAGTGGTCTGACCAGTTTACTTCATTCTGAACGTTTATGGTACCCTCATGGGGTAAGTACCCTTATTTTCCAAGCGTCGCGGCGTCGCGGCGGCGTTGTTGTCGCTGTCAAATGACTGGTTTGTATGGGTTTGTATGGGAATACCAGAAAGACCGGGCGTCAGCGTCAACGACGCCGCCGCGTCGCCGTCACGTGGACAGCGGCGCGCTGAGAAGCTCAGGGTTTGTATCAAAATTTGACGGCGTCGTTGACGCACGTCGTTGTCGCGACGTTTGGTTTATAAGCCTACCATTGTCAAAGTAATTGTATCACATGTAGCACTATAAGTCCGACAAGTTCGTGCGCGACCTTCCTGCGGGGTACAGACGGTACGGGGGGCGAGGAAGCACGTCATTTTAATATGACGTGCGGCGCGGATGCGCGCGTCTCCCTTCCCCGCTACACCTCCCGCTACCCGCTGACATCTCTCCCCCCAACGTCTGTCACCCCTAAGGAGGGTCGCGCACGAACTTGTCGGACTATAGTCGTAACACAATGGTCCAACCATGTTCTTCCTCCGTTTACTTCGCTCATAAAGGTGTAGGTATCTGCATCTAGACCTAACAGCCTCATAACTGACCATACCAAGGAAAAAGGGCAGGTTTTTGGGGGGTTTTCCTGTCCAGGAGGTCCGACTAACTACACATGTAACACCTTTTTAAAATCTTGATCGAATTTAGCTTCGCTTACTGGTCGTTAAGGCATAAAGTTACATGACGTGTGGTTAGCCTGGCCAGCCCCGAGGCAGTGCCTTTATTTTTATTTTTTTATCCCGCGAGCCGCGTTTATAGTAGGAATAAAAATTGTTATAAAAAAGAGAAAATTGTGCTTTGCAAATTTCTCTTTTTTACAATGTCTAATCCATTTCTGCGTAATGTAATGACTATCAATAAGTGATATTTTAATGCCCTATTTTGAATAAAATCTTTCACTTTCACTTTCACTTCAATGCTCGTTACAAGACTCATAGCCAAATCGAGCTCCTGGGTGAGCATTGAAATCACCCAGGACAAAAGCACTCTCAACTTCGGATTCCTCTATGATTGCCATAATATCAGCCAAGCAATTGTTGAATTCAGGCAGGTTCTTTTCTGAATCAGTCGGCATGTACGTGTTGATGACAAGAAATTCCCGACTTATGTGTTGATGAATAAATACAATTTATGTGTTGTTGTAAAGTTCAAGTTAATACACACGTAAATCTAAATTATAAAGTTATTAAGAAATATTTTAACTCATTTTTTTGAGATTGAATTTACCCCTTAACGTAGTTTATTGAAATAAAGTGGCAATATACGTAGGCAAATGTTTCTCTGGGAATGTAAGACCATGTTTTATTAATATTTTAACTCATTTTTTTGAGATTGAATTGGGTAGTATTTAAACGCAAATCAAAAAATATCCTTTTTCTATGCAATAAGATTCCAAATTCCCATCAAAATTACTGATTGCACAGCAAAATATTCAACTCAAAATATCACTAAACACACTACAAATTATTTTCGCAGCGTACAGCGATTTTTCCTAAAGCAAAAGCTTTTTCATCAATGCACAGCTAATAATCTTAATGCACATTATACCTGTTAACTCTTTTTCTTTTAAATGTAGCTTCTATTTTATATTATTTACAGCAGTTTTTATTAGAGATGAACCATCATCGTTAATCATACACATCGATAATCATATTTTAAATTGATGACGCGCATAGCGTGTCGTTTCTGGCATCGCCGGCCGCTGCCGCCTTCGCTCGCTCCGCTCGCTCGGCTCGTGCGTTGTGGTCAAAGTTCTAACCTAACCTAACCTAACCTGGCGCTTTCCGCGCCAGGTTCGAACAAACTATTCTAACGGACCTATAAACTTATGTTTACTTACGTATGTTTACTGGTTAATATGCGACTGGGATAGTTATTTTGCTATGAAATATGGAAAATTTGCTGTGCAGTCAGTATTCATGCTATGTATGTAGTATTTTTGTACAAAAATAAATTTATCTGTATTGCATTATGAGGAAAAAGTTGTGTCATATTGATGTAAAATTTTCGAATTATCTGCAGTTTATGTTTTGTTAAACATTTAGTTTATTTGTAGTGAAGTAAGATATTTGATGTAAAAAGAAATATAAATGATGAATATGTATTGATAGGCGATTATTTATTTGATATGCAATTTATAATATCCCGATTGAATTTACCCCTTAACGTAGGTAGTTTATTGAAATAAAGTGGCAATACTAGTGACGTAGGCAAGTGTTTCTTTGGGAATGTAAGACCATGTTTTATTATGTGCGTTAGGACCGCGGCTGTACAAGTTAGGATTGAGCTGCTTATCTACAGGATGGTAGTACCTGCAGTGTACCTCAGTGTACCTCCAATGAAATCCAGTGTACCTCTTTAGATAAAAAGTTATTCGATGAAATATGCACACCCGCCATTCTAACGTTAGGATGGCGGGTGTACATTTTTATTTCGGTCTGTAGATACTTCTTTCTTTCTTTTCGTGTGGGACACCGAGTCGTTCAACGTCCCGATGAACCCTGGTGTCAGAGTTTTTTTTCAATGTGTGTGTAGTGTAGATACTTATTTCGCTTTTATTCTTTTGTATTTTTGTGTACTTGCAGTGTACCTGTACATAAAAATACAAAATAATCAAAATGTTGACAAATACCAGTAAAAAACGTGTAAAAACGATATAGGGGAAACTGGGGGCACTTGAGCCCTAGGGGAGACTTGGTGAACGTTATTTCCAGAAAAGCAGAATACTTAGAGAGCTACTTTACTACAGTATGGTGGTACCTGCAGTGTACCTTTGTATAGTTATATTAAAATCCAGTGTACTTCTTTGAATAAAAAGTTAGAATGGCGGGTGTAAATATTTTTATCAAATAACTTTTTATTAACTGAGGTACACTAGATTTCATTGCAGGTACACTGAAGTACACTACAGGTACTACCTACCATCCTCTATAAAAAGCTCAATCTTATGTTATCATGAACACCCGTGGTCCTATACGAAAAGTTGCGTTAGGACCACAGGTGTTCATGATAGGATGGTGGTGTGGTACCTGCAATGTACCTCAGTATACCTGCAATGAAATCTAGTGTACCTCAGATAATAAAAAGTTATTGGATGAAATATGTACACCCGCCATTCTAACTTTTTATCTAAAGAGGTACACTGAATTTCATTGAAGGTACACTAAGGTACACTGCAGGTACCACCATCCTGTAGGAAAGTAGCTCTCTAAGTCTTCTGCTTTTCTGGAAATAACGTTTACAAAGTCTCCCCTAGGGCTCAAGTGCCCCCAGTTTCCCCTTTGCCGTTTTTACACGTTTTACTGGTATTTGTCAACATTTTGATATTTTATAATTTTATGTACAGGAACACTGCAGGTACACTAAAGTACAAAAGAATAAAAGCAAAATAAGTATCTACAGACCAAATGTACACCCGCCATCCTAACGTTAGAATGGTGGTGTGCATATTCATCGAATAACTTTTTATCTAAAGAGGTACACTGGATTTCATTGGAGGTACACTGAGGTACACTGCAGGTACTACCATCCTGTAGATAAGCAGCTCAATCCTAACTTGTACACCCGCGGTCCTAACGCACATGTTTTATTAATTAGACTATGCGCCATAAGAGGCGCCATAGTACCGCTAAAACGCCATACGGCCGCCCGCGAAGCGAGCACACCGGCTGACGTACCTACAGATGACTTCGCATAGCAACCGAAGTCGTCGTCAATCTCGTGAACGAAACCTAAATCGTGAGGCAAAAGCCAGGTCTCTTGAAGTACAATCACGTCAGCCCTTTTACATAACATTCGTAAATGCTGTACCGATCTTTATATAGATTTGCAGTTAAAAGATACCATAATGATTAAAATATACAATAAGATACCTGTATTATTATGTATTCTGTGCCATAATTAAGTTTTCTTTACAGAGGGGTGTACTAGGTATCAATTGTGGTTCTTATTATTTGCCGTCCTTGTCACACGCTCGCGAAACCGTCGAAATACTAAACCCCTTGGCCAAAACTTTTTATTCAGAAATTTAGATGTCGCAGGAATGTCGCGGAATCCGATTATCCGTGAAAATCCCTTCGCGAAGAGCCGGATAACTGCGAAATGCATCGATTTATTCGCACATTTCCAGGAAAAATGTGAATTCGTTATTTGCATGGACATAATTCCAGGAAAACCGCGTATAATGCGACACGCGGCTACGAAGCCGCCTACGCACCTGCTACGACTTTTACCTCTACTCTACGCCGCTGTAGCTCGCGCATAGGAGCACTCGCGGCGCTTCGTAAGCTCTCGTTCGTCGCAGTCTTCGTCGCAGTAGTGGAAGTTTCCGCCGCAGTCGAGCCCCTCTCTAGTCTCCAGCAAAGGTTCCATATGCTGATCAGGTGGTTCAGCCTGCAATTGCCTACTCATTCATGTCAGCGGCCCACGGAACGCCCAGTATCGTAAGGGTTCTTCGGGTCGTAAGTGTTGTTCAAAGTCAAAGTCATAGTCGTGGTCGGTCGTGGTCGTGGTCGTGGTCGTGGTCGTGGTCGTGGTCGTGGTCGTGGTCGTGGTCGTGGTCGTGGTCGTGGTCGTGGTCGTGGTCGTGGTCGTGGTCGTGGTCGTGGTCGTGGTCGTGGTCGTGGTCGTGGTCGTGGTCGTGGTCGTGGTCGTGGTCGTGGTCGTGGTCGTGGTCGTGGTCGTGGTCGTGGTCGTGGTCGTGGTCGTGGTCGTGGTCGTGGTCGTGGTCGTGGCCACCAGAAGAACCCTTACGACACTGGGCGTTCCGTTGGCCGCTGACATGAATGAGTAGGCAATTGCAGGCTGAACCACCTGATCAGCATATGGAACCTTTGCTGGAGACTAGAGAGGGGCTCGACTGCGGCGGAACCTTCCACTACTGCGACGAACGAGAGCTTGCGAAGCGTCGCGAGTGCTCCTTTGCGCGAGCTACAGCGGCGTAGAGGACAGGTAAAAGTCGTAGCAGGTGCGTAGGCGGCTTCGTAGCCACGTGTCGCCTTATAGGCAGTTTTCCTGGATGTCCATGCAAATAACGAATTCGCAGTTTGCCGGGAAATGTGCGAATGAATCGATGCATTTCGCAGTTATCCGGCTTTTCGCGAAGGCCCTAGGGATTTCGCGACATTCCTGCGACATAGACATTAGACACCATGCTACTAGTGACTAATATTTTGAACGATACAAAGTCAACATCGTAATTTTGCTTGACACTTCCCACGCTAATACATTCTTGTCCCATATCCTGAATGCGGTCTTTTATATTCTGTTCCGTCGTTCCTTTACTTGCCCTTGATAGGTATCGCAATTTTTGGTTCCGTTACCACAGAATACATAATAGTACAGGTACAGAAGACGCACTCCGCCGTAGCAATTCAACAAATATAAATCTTTATGCGCGCTAATAAAGTACAATTTCCTTCGCGCCGGCTTTGGATACCTATTTTTATATTAGCCTACTGATCGCGCGCAAAGCAAAAATGAGCCAATTGCTGCGCGCGAAAGTTCATCTACCGCAGACCACCTCTCACTCACAGAAGGTCACAGCTGGCACGCTATGTAAGGATGCGAATTTCGAGATTTAATGAAAGTAGGTACCTACAAAAAACCGGCCAAGAGCGTGTCAGACACGCCCACAAATAGGGTTTCGTAGTCAACGTTTAAATATCAGGTTTTTCAGCATTACAAACTTAATTTTGTTGCTGGTTTGTTATATGACCAACCGCAAATAGAAAAACTCAATTTTTCTGAAATCTTTTAGGTACAATATCCGTTATAGTTTTCATTGTAACTTAGTTGTAAGTTATATTCCATATTTATTTCAAATTTTTATCGTTTATACTTTAGAAGTTACAGCTGGAACAAATTATGGGTCAAAAACGCCCTTTTTAAAAGCAAATATCTCGTGACAGAAACATTTTAGTGACTTTGTTTCAAAAAAACCTCACTGTTTGATTCCGAAGCTGATCTTAGCGCAGTGGAAGCAAATTAAAGTTATCTTAAAATCTAAAACTAAATGGTCGATCAGCCTCGGAACAACATTTGACTACGATTCGTAGTGCTCTTTACTATAGCTAAATAAAATAAATTTAATGAGAGAATTTTGTTCCGGAAAGTTTCCGGCCGAGAAATTCTTGTGTCCAAAATCTACTTAAACAGGGCCCAGCAACAATTGCTTACCGAGCGAACGATGACGCCGTCGTTTCCTTGTAAGTCTAGTTTTTGACAGGAAAAATAGGTATCAGGTTTTGGAAGACATTTGGATTGGGATAGATAGATACTAGACTTACTGTACCCGGGCACCAGCTCGCGTGGTACTCCGTCCAACAAGTTTCACAAGCACTTGAGTACTATTGTTCATAGTTCGACATCAAATAATGTTTAACACACAGTAACAAAGATTTCTCCCGCACACCACTGCTCGCGACAGCAACACGTTTTACTGTACAATACGCGAACCAAAGGACACTGGACGCGCGGGTGACTAAAAGTAAGGTTATTTTTCCGACGGCCGCGTGGTTATCGAACCGACTGACAATCAAAGCGCCGGAACCAAATACACTTGGTTCTCTTCCCCACCGAACAGGGAAAACCACACGAGAACACCGAAAGCACACTAAATTACACCATTTATAATTACAATTCGCATCAACCAAGCGAGCGACGGCAGAGGACGTGAATGACAGGGCAGTGTTGCCAGCACCGCGCGCCCATTTTATACGAAAACTAAACATTCACCCGCCCCGGACCGACCCATCGGTCCGCTCTATGCATGGCAGGCGTGATAATGTAGCTACTGCTCGCAAGGACTGAATCCCCACCTGAACTTCTGCAACTCGAGGAGTGCCATCACTACCCGGAAACAGGTTGAGAATGCGCCCCCGGCGCCAACGCAGTGGCGGTAGGTTGACATCCTTAACCAGAACGAGATCCCCAATGCAGGGGGGTTCAGTCCTGTCCGTCCACTTAAGGCGTTGCTGCAGAATGTGCAAGTACTCAAGCGACCAACGCTTCCAAAAGTTTTGAGTCATTTGCTGCAACAACTGATAACGCGACAAACGATTGCTATTCACCTCCGTATAGGGATATTCCGGCAAGGCGTTAAGTGGGCGGCCAATTAAGAAATGCCCTGGCGTCAGGGCCTCTAAATCATTTGGGTCTGAGCTGAGCGGACACAAAGGACGCGAATTGAGTACAGCCTCAATTTTACAAAACACGGTCGCCAGCTCCTCGAAAGTCAAAATTGTTAACCCTACAACGCGCAACAAATGCGTCTTAGCGGACTTTACAACCGCTTCAAAAATACCACCCCAGTGAGGGCACGCTGGTGGATCGAACACCCAGGTAATGCCCTGACGGGAGAGGCCCGTGCTGATGGCTTCTTCGTTCTCCCTTAAGAACGTTACAATTTCCTTCATACACCGATCAGCACCCTTAAAGTTGGTACCACAATCCGACCTGATCAGCGCTGGTCGCCCTCGTCGCGACGTAAATCTCTCCAGCGCTGCCGAAAAGGCCTCCGTAGAAAGGTCGGCCACGAGCTCCAAGTGGACGGCCTTGGTGGCTAGGCACACGAACACGCACAAGTACGCCTTGATAGACTTTGCGTTCCGCAGGCGTGATGCCTTCACCATGAAAGGGCCTGCGAAATCCGTTCCCACACCTGCAAACGTCCAGGCCTCCGTCACCCGGTCCGGTGGAGATCTCCCATCTGTGGCTGCATTGTGGCTGCCTTCAAGCGGTAACAAGGCAAGCACCTAAACACAACGCTACGTACCGTTCGTCGTCCCGATAAGATCCAGAACTCGCGCTGTAGGATGGCCAATAGCGCATTACAGCCCGCGTGCGAGTTTTTCTCATGACGATCCCTGACTAAGAGCTCAACTAAGGGTCCCCTTTTGGAAGTAACAGTGGATGCCGAGCCGAAAAGGGCAGGCTAGCGTTCCGAAGTCTGCCTCCAACCCTGAGCATACCTTGCTCATCCAGGAATGGGTTGAGGCGCACAATTCCTCCCTTCAGCTTTCCACGTCCATCCCTGAGCAGCCTGACCTCCTCTTCAAAATGTTCCGCCTGGACGACTCTAACCAATGAGCATAGAGCCGCATTCCGCTCCGCAGGCGAGAGGACAGGTGTAAAGTTCCGTTCTGCTTGAGGCTTCCTGCAGTTGTTCACGAACCGCTTGATCCAACCTGTCACCCCAAGAAGTTTGTCGAGGAGCTATACCGTTCCAGCAAGAAAGCTGGGTTAGGCTTCGGTACGAGTTGCCCCACGTTCACTCGCAAACCTCGATCAGGTGGCCCAAGCGGCGCCCTGCACTCGTTGAATGGCCATTCCTGCGGCGACTCAGTCAGCCATTGAGGTCCCCACCACAGTGGGTGACTCACCAAATCAGGTGCCCTGCACCCGCGCGAAGCGCAGTCCGCTGGGTTCCATTCTCCCGGTACGTGCACCACACTAACGGAGTTTCCGACCCCGTAATCTGTGACACCCGATTTGCCACGAAAACCTCAAGTGTATGTACCGACGTCTGCAACCAGCACAGAACTATCCGACTGTCAGTCCACGCGTACACCGTTTCATCCAAGTTGATGGTACCACGCAGATTGCAGGTTACATGATTTAGCAAGCGCGCTAGAAGAGCTGCCCCTGCCAATTCCAATTTGGGGATGGTCCATCTAGTTCTGACTGGTGCCACCTTACTTTTGGCCATAACCAGACGCACGTGCACAGTTCCCGTTGAACTTGCTGTCCGAAGGTATACAGCTGCCGCGTACCCTCGCTCCGAGGCGTCACAAAACCCATGTAGGGTAGCCTTACATCCCACCGATGGGACTAACTTGCGGGGTATCGCGATGTGCACGATCACAAACTTGAGCCAATCCTTCAACAACTCTCCGGAGAGTTGGTCGTCCCATCCTAAGTTGGCTAGCCACAACCTTTGTAAAAAGCACTTCGCCATGAACGTAACCGGGGCGATCCATCCGTTAGGATCGAACGTTCTAGCGATTGTCGACAGTACCGACCGCTTTGTCCAAGTTTTCCCCCAAAGGTCGGGCTCGATCTTGTACGTGAATACGTCATGCGTTGGCCTATATTGCACCCCGAGGATGCCCAACGTGTTTGGATTGTCCGGGTTCTCAAAGAGGTGCGGGTCCTGATGGAACTCGCCTGGCAAACCAGCCAGGAGCTCTGGGCAACTGGACAACCATTTCCGCAACTCGTAACCTCCTGAACCCATGATCGCGATCAGCTCGTCTCGTAGAATTAGCGCCTGCTCCACGCTATCAGCACCCGTGCAGATATCGTCCACGTAGACGTCGCGATCCAGTACTGCTGCGGCTCGAGGATATCTTACCCTTTCCTGTGCGGCCAACTCTCGCAGCGTACGTACTGCCAAATACGGACTTGGCTTAAGTCCATACGTCACCGTGTTAAGTTCGTATGTGACCATCGGCTCATCTGGGCTCTCACGCCACAAAATCAGCTGATACCGACGGTCATCCGGATGTATCATGGTTTGGCGAAACATCATTTTGACGTCTGCGACGAACGCTACCTGGTGTAACCGAAAGTCTGTGAGAATGTCCACAATGTCCCGGTTCAATTTAGGACCCGCGTGCAAACATTGGTTCACAGACACACCATTCGAGGTAGGAGCAGAACCGTCAAACACCACCCGTATTTTCGCCTCAGGTGACTTCAAGACAGCCAGGTGTGGAATGTAATAATGCTCGACACACCTCCAATCCAGGCTGGACACCGACATGTGGCCCAATTGAATATATTCCCGCATGAATTCTATATACTTCTGCCGAAGTGCTGGGTCTCGCCTCATCTTCCGCTCCATTCCGAGTAGTCTCCGTTCCGCGAGCTGTCGCGAACTACCTAAAGCGGGGCGGTTTGGGAGAAAAGGTAGCCTGGTCACGAATCTGCCTGACGGGCATCTCGCAGTGTTGTATTGATAGAACAACTCGCACTCGTCATCCTCTGGCTTCCGTCTGTCCGCCGTGGGCGGCTCTTCAGACTCCCAAAACCTCTGCAGCACCTCTGACAGCACACTACCATAGAGGACCGGATCCCCTTCTGGTAGGTCCTGAGGTCTCCAAACTGGGCCGAAAACAACATACCCCTGTGGTATCTACGGCCACCAAACCAGTTTCCTGGAGTACCTTCTTCCTACCGCACCATAATCTCCGAGGACGTCTGACCTGAGAAGTACGTCCACCGTACCAGGAGTATCAAAATCAGGATCAGCTAACTCCAACCCTGTGGTTAACCCTCGTACCGTTGGTGGTAACCTAACCTGAGGAGTTTCCCAACCACTTCATCCAGCACCACGGCTGAGACTTGATAGCTGACCCTGTACATGTGATACCAAAAGTGAACTCAAAGTTCGTCTGACCCCTAATTTCAGGCACATTTAGGCACTAGATGCCTACAGCTTCATCCTCACTTGGCCGTACATTTAGGCCTAGCCTACTCACCAGCTTACTCGATACAATACATCCCTGAGCCCCTGTATCCAGTAGGGCTCTTACTTGAATGGTCCGGCCACCGTATCCCCATACCCAAATCTTAGCCGTTGGCAAAGTACCGTGATTGGACGGGAGCCGAAGCTGATGAGTAGGCGGCGATTACCTAGCGGGAATCTAAACGCGGTGAGGCCGCGTCCCGCGGGGTATCCCTCACTACCCAAACCTGTGTATGGGTCCCACTCCTGCTGGTAGGGAGGTCTGCCCATAAAGGCCATGGCTGGAGTTCTATAGTACCCCGACGGCAAACGTCCGTACCGAGGTTGCGCCTGTAGCCGCGGGTACTCAGGCATAGGCGGGGGCATGCGTGGGTCTTGAGACCCAACCAGGTGGCTCAAGCCCGCAGAATACTGCATGTACCCTGGCTGCCTAGTGCTCCCTGACACCCGCCCGTTGAATCCCGTACCTGGGATGGGTGTCCTTGGCCACGTTCCTGTGCCGCCCTCCCCAATCCGGCACCTGCTGCCGTGGTGGGGATCGTCCCCACGTCCTGGGTAAGTGGGCTCCGTCTGTTGACGTCCCCTGCCTGTCCCTGTGACCGATGCGGAGGTGGGCTCCTCCTTGAGGGGTGGGAGCGTTGCTCCCTCCTTGGTGGGCAGGCTCCCTTCGCTGATCCGATCCAGCGCTGCCCCGGCGCCTCCGGAGCGATTCATGCAAAGCAGCGGATGGTGTGCACCCTGGCAGTACCTACAGTTGGTGCTTGAAGGGCACTCGCACCTGATGCGGCCCCAGGCACCGAAAACACCAACGCCTCTGCTGTGCCACACCCCGTCTCCTCTGAACCCGCTGCGCAGCAAACTCCTGACACGCTGCCACCCCGTGGCCTGTCTCCTGCAGTAGGCACACCCTGATTCCAATGCGGTGTTGTACCGCCTGGGTTGCCCACTGTTGCCTCCTCGCGCCGGTGCACCCGGCCGTTCCGGGTGGCGAGGGGCAGAGGTCTCCTTGCGAGGGGCTTCACCAGCCTGGACGTCCACTCGCCTGCTTTCGGCCTCGAGGAACGACTTCAGATCCTCGTAGGTCGGGAGGTGGTCCGAGGACTTGCCCCATGGAGCTGCTCGAATCGAGCGACCATTTCGCTCGGCAGGCGGCGAAGCACTGTGTGGACCAAGATATAACCGTAGCCCGCCACTGGCAAACCCTGTCGCTCTAGTGCGCTGACCGCGACACTGACTGGGTGGAAGATTTTCTCGCGGAGGTCCGTACCTCGCGTTATGGTTGGTATTGACAGCCACTGGTCTAACAGCCTGTCTACAATCAGGCGCTTGTTCCGATACCGGTCGGTAAGGATCTTCCACGCCACCTCATAATTGCTATCCGAGACAGCCAAATGCGTCAGCAATTCATGAGGCTCTCCATGTAGCCTGGACATCAGCTGAGCCATCTTGTACGCCGGCGTTATGTCCGTCCGTGTGTGGACCACACTGCTATACAGGTCCTCAAACGCCGGCCAGTCGGCGTAATCGCCTGCAAAGACTGGAACCGTAACAGGCGGAAGAGGCACCTGTAATCCTTGTCCCACTTTACCACGGAATGGCTCTCCTTTCCGTCACGTCGCCTAGTTATGTTCGCAGCTGCCTGCTCAATGCCCTGTGCCAGCTCCAAGCACTGGCTTACATCGGCCTCGACCCGCTCCTGATCTTCAGGGTTAGGAGTCTCTCAAGGAGAATGAGGCACTCTGTGAGTTGATCCGACACAAACCGAACCCGTTCATCTACCTGTTGTGCACTTTTCAAGAGCGCGTCCTCCCGGTCCTCGCGGCCGATCATTGCCGCTGTGGTAGTAAACCACCTTAATCCTGACCCTATAGCAGCCTTATACCTGGCGATCGAGGAGCCATGGTACCAACTTTTACACACTCGACTTAATAAAACGAAAAACAATAAACAAATACCACAAAACAAATGTTAGTTGACTGGCCTAGACCTTACCGATAAGGTACCGTTCACTAGGCAAACAATACAGTCACAAAAACCGAAACAATATTTTCCAAAATAATAAAATATGTGGGTAATATAAAAACACGCTTAATACCAAATTACGGCCAACTATGTTGCAATAAAGCAACCACGCTCTGCTACCAAAAATGTTTGATTCCGAAGCTGATCTTAGCGCAGTGGAAGCAAATTAAAGTCATCTTAAAATCTAAAACTAAATGGTCGATCAGCCTCGAACAACATTTGACTACGATTCGTAGTGCTCTTTACTATAGCTAAATAAAATAAATTTAATGAGAGAATTTTGTTCCGGAAAGTTTCCGGCCGAGAAATTCTTGTGTCCAAAATCTACTTAAACAGGGCCCAGCAACAATTGCTTACCGAGCGAACGATGACGCCGTCGTTTCCTTGTAAGTCTAGTTTTTGACAGGAAAATAGGTATCAGGTTTTGGAAGACATTTGGATTGGGATAGATAGATACTAGACTTACTGTACCCGGGCACCAGCTCGCGTGGTACTCCGTCCAACAAGTTTCACAAGCACTTGAGTACTATTGTTCATAGTTCGACATCAAATAATGTTTAACACACAGTAACAAAGATTTCTCCCGCACACCACTGCTCGCGACAGCAACACGTTTTACTGTACAATACGCGAACCAAAGGACACTGGACGCGCGGGTGACTAAAAGTAAGGTTATTTTTTTCCGACGGCCGCGTGGTTATCGAACCGACTGACAATCAAAGCGCCGGAACCAAATACACTTGGTTCTCTTCCCCACCGAACAGGGAAAACCACACGAGAACACCGAAAGCACACTAAATTACACCATTTATAATTACAATTCGCATCAACCAAGCGAGCGACGGCAGAGGACGTGAATGACAGGGCAGTGTTGCCAGCACCGCGCGCCCATTTTATACGAAAACTAAACACTCACCTTAGTTTTAAAAGACCTATTCAACGATACCCTATTCAATATTACAGAAGAAAAAAAAAATTTTTGCCCCCCTTTCACTTGTATGGGAGGGATATTAAAAAACATTTAAAATATTTTTTTCTTAACATTTCTATATTTGGGTCAACACAGGTCAACACGATCTAGCTTCTCACCAAATTTCATGTCGATAGCTCTAAAACTGACGAAGATATGAGGGCGCGGCATACAGACAGACAGACAGACAGACAGACAGACAGACATGACGAAACTATAAGGGTTTCTAGTTGACTACGAAACCCTAAAAGTGTACTGGAGTAGGTACATTTCTACATTCTACACCCAAGTAAAACAAAAATGTTTTGTTAAACGTAGAATATTGAAAAAAGTCAAAGCACAAATATCTATTAGAAAAAATATGAAAATTACATTATCAATATTATCATACAAAATTTACGAATGAGGCAGGAAGGTGAGTTACTTAATACAGAATTGATAAAATAAAATAAATCTCATGAAGAAATGCGAACGACATCGGAGTGCGCGCGTAACGTGCGGCACGCGGCAACCAACTGATTATCCCCCTCGCGGGGGCCGCCGCATGTACTTGCAACTCTATACCTACGCGTGTTATTATTTATTCTTATGCCTACGCCGCGGAGTGCGCCAGGCAGGGCTGCTACTGGCGGAAACGCATCGCACACGTCTGACCGGTACGAGCGAGACGGAGGACTGGTTATGTCGGTATTCACAGATTATTATAATAGTTTTAAAGTTTTTCGTTCTCGACTTTAGAAAAGCTGGTTTTCTGATGCTACGGGCCTACTCATCTCGACATTACGTCGTCGGTATATACAGATAATTATTAATACTATTATTATAATTACTAATAGTATTATAAAAATCGATAGCCATATTTTCCAATCAGGTCGAGTTTGCGTTGAATTTCCTGCTGTTGGTTTTTGTTTTATCCATTTTTTGCAGCTGTTTCGTATGTTTGAACGTAGGCCCTTAAAATATTGGTCATGGGTGCAAGTGTTCGGAAATTTTTCTTTTTGTTCTCGTTGACATACTTGTGATATCTCTTCAACAATCTGTTTCTTTAACAAAGTAACATTACTTTTCACATTCAAAAGAGAAATATTTTTGTACGCATCGGATAATCTGTCAATATCCAATGTCAAATTGTCCATTTCATCATAACATCGAAGCCTTTCTTCCCATTTTTTTAAACTGTTTTGCATATATGAACGTAGACTCTTAAGATACGGGTCGTTGGTGGAAATTTCCGGAAACATTTCTGCTAGTTCGTGTCGACAAGTTTGTAATGTCTTTTCACCAATCTGTTTCTTTAACAAAGTATCATTTTTTTTCACGTTCAAATGAGAAGGTTTTTGTACGCATTGGATAAACTGTCAATTTCCAATGTCAAATTGTCCATTTTATTATAACAATGTAGCTTTTTCCCCATTCTTCGCAGCTGTTTCGTATATTTGAACGTAGATCTTTAAAATATGAGTCGTTGGTGCAATTTTCCGGAAACTTTTCTTCTTCTTCTTGTTTGCATAATTGTAATATCTTTTCAACAGTCTGTTTGTTGGCCTTAGTGACACTACTTTTAACATTTGAATGTGAAGATTTTTTGTACGAATCAGATAGTCTGTTAAACTTCAATGTAATATTGTCTATTTTAGCATAACAATTTTGATATTTTCCTTCCCACTCTTTGCAACTGTTTCCTAAATTTGAACGTAGACCCTTAAAATACGGGTCGTTGGTGCAAGTGTCCGGAAACTTTCCTTTTTGTTCTGGTTGACATAATTGTGATATCTCTTCAACAATCTTTTTGTTAGTTAATGTGACACCGCTTTTCACGTTTAAATGAGAATTTTTGTACGCATCGGATAATCTTTTAATTCCAATGTCATATTGTCCATTTTATCATAACAATGTAGCCTTTGTTTCCATTCGTCGCAGCTGTTTTGCATATTTGAACGTAAACCCTTAAGATACGGGTCGTTGTTGGAAGTTTTCTGAAACTTTTGTGCTAGTTTATTTCGACATGTTTGTAATGTCTTTTCACTAATCTGTTTCTTAGACAAAGTAACAATACTGGTCACGTTTAAATGAGAAGGCTTTTTGTACGCGTCGGATAATTTGTCAATGTCCTTTCTAATAATGTCCATTTGAGCATAAAAAATTCGCTTCTTTACCCATTCTTCGCAGCTGTTTCCTATATTTGAGCGTAAGCCCTGAAAATACGGGTCGTTGGTGCAAATGTTCGGAAATTTATCTTTTCTTCTCGTTGACATACTTGTGAGATCTCTTCGACAATCTGTTTCTTTAACAGAGTAACATTTTTTATCACATTTACATTGGAAATATTTTTGTACGCATCGGATAATCTGTCAATTTCCAATATCTTATTGTCCATTTTATCATAACATTGTAGCCTTTCTTTCCATTCGTCGCAGCTCTTTTGCATATATGAACGTAGACCCTTTAGATACGGGTCGTTGTTGGAAGTTTCCGGAAAATTTTCTGCTTGTACATGTCGACAATTTTGTAATGTCTTTTCACCAATCTGTTTATTTAATAAAGTATCATTTTTTTTCACGTTCAAATGAGGAGGTTTTTTGTACGCATTGGATAAACTGTCAATTTCCAATGTCAAATTGTACATTTTATTATAAGATTGTAGCCTTTTTTTCCATTCTTCGCAGCTGTTTCGTATATTTGATAGAACTTTAAAATATGAGTCGTTGGTGCAATTTTCCGGAAACTTTTCTTTTTCTTCTCGTTGACACACTTGTAATATTTTTTCAACAATCTGTTTGTTGGACTTAGTGACACTAGTTTTAACGTTTAAATGTGAAGGCTTTTTATATGAATCAGACAATTTGTTAAATTCCAATTTTATATTGTCTATTTTTGCATAACAATTTTGCTTTTGCCCTTCCCACTCTTTGCAGCTGTTTCCTAAATTTGAACGTAGACCCTTAAAATACGGGTCGTTGGTGCAAGTTTTCAGAAACTTTCCTTTTTGTTCTGGTTGACATAATTGTGATATATCTTCAACAATCTTTTTCTTATTCAATGTGACACCGCTTTTCACGTTTAAATGAGAATTTTTGTACGCATCGGATAATCTTTTAAATTCCAACGTCATATTGTCCATTTTATCATAACAATGTAGCCTTTGTTTCCATTCGTCGCAGCTGTTTTGCATATTTGAACGTAAGCCCTGAAAATACGGGTCGTTGGTGCAAATGTTCGGAAATTTATCTTTTTCTTCTCGTTGACATACTTGTGAGATCTCTTCGACAATCTGTTTCTTTAACAGAGTAACATTTTTTTCCACATTTAAATTGGAAATATTTTTGTACGCATCGGATAATCTGTCAATTTCCAATATCTTATTGTCCATTTTATCATAACATTGTAGCCTTTCTTTCCATTCGTCGCAGCTCTTTTGCATATATGAACGTAGACCCTTTAGATACGGGTCGTTGTTGGAAGTTTCCGGAAAAATTTCTGCTTGTATATGTTGACAATTTTGTAATGTCTTTTCACCAATCTGTTTATTTAATAAAGTATCATTTTTTTTCACGTTCAAATGAGGAGGTTTTTTGTACGCATTGGATAAACTGTCAATTTCCAATGTCAAATTGTACATTTTATTATAAGATTGTAGCTTTTTTTTCCATTCTTCGCAGCTGTTTCGTATATTTGATCGTAGACCCTTGAAATATGGGTCGTTGGTGCAAGTGTCCGGAAACTTTTGTGATTCTTCATGTTTACATGTTTGTAATGTATTTTCAACAATCTGTTTCTTAAACAAAGTTATATTACCGTTAACGTTTAAATGAGAAGACTTTTTGTACGCATCGGAAAAACTGTCAAGTTTCAATGTAATATTGTCCATATGAGCATAACATTTAAGCTTTTTTTCCCATTCTTTGCAGCTGTTTTGTATATTTGAATGCAGACTCTTAAAATACGAGTCGTTTGTGCAAGTGTCAGGAAACTTTTCTACTTCTTCATGTTTACATGTTTGTAATGTCTTTTCACGCTTTTCACCAATCAAAGTAACATCACTTTTCACTTTTAAATGAGAAGGCTTTTTGTAGACATCGGATAATCTGTCCATGTCCAATCTAATAATTTCCATTTTAGCATAACAATTTTGCTTTCTTTCTTCCCATTCTTTGCAGCTGTTTCGTATATTTGAACGTAGAAACTGAAAATGATGGTCACGGGTGCAAGTGTACAGAAAAGATTCATTTTGTTCTCGTAGACATAATTGTAATATCTTTTCACCAATCTGTTTCTTAGACAAAGTAACATTACTATGAGATGGCTTTTTGTACGCATCGGTTAGTCTGTCAAATTCCAAGCTTATAATGTTTATTTGTTCATAACAATTAAGCAATTTTACGTTTTCGTCGCAAAATCGGTTCACAACATCAAAATGATGAGGCTTCTCGCAATCTTTCGGTAAATTTTTTGGTAGGTAGTCTATACATATTTTTAATAGCGTATCTTTAGCGTTCTTATAATTTTTGAATTTGTATCTATCCATCAATCTAAGAACGTCCATAGGACCCATTGCATAATATAATGAGATTTCCCTACAATTCAACTTCTCCTTAAGAAGATTATGTTTTTCTATATATATACCATATACTTCGAAGTAATGATGATATTGCGATTCCGATTGCGATGATACCTGCATCGCCGATAAGTACATTGAAACGACTACCATTACATATTCACTTCTCATGTTTATCGTTACAAAATTATCATAATAGGTGTTGAATAAGGTAAAAATATTTCAGAAAATATTTAAATTTGAGTGAAATTAATTTGAAAAATCTGTCTCACAAAACAAATTATTCTGACAGTAGTGCCAGCAGTCACAGTCACGGTGGTAAATAGACAGTAGACAGCCAGCTTCTTCGCTACTGGCACTGGCAGATTATTCAATCAAAACCTTCTTGATCAAGAGGGCTTTTAGTACGGCTTGTTAGTCGTGAGTACAGTCCCATCCGGAAGATGGTGTGAAACTTGGCATGCACGTAGCTTTGACACGTATAATTAGTAATTTCGGGGGGGACAGGCTGTCAAATGAATGCTCCCCCTTTTTGTCTCTAATTTCAGTTATTTTTTTAATTCGAAAACGGTTAAGTTACATGAAAACTTCAAAGAGTAAAATATTTTTCATTAAATTCTGCACAATTGTCTTTAAAGTAGTTAATAGACTTTAGTTTACAAGTTATGCTTCTTCATCATTTTTTGAAGTTGACTTCAGCTCTGAATTAGCCATAAGTACTTTGTGACAGAATATTCTATAAAACTTAGTATTGGCGTTTGTTAGTTAAGTAGTCTTCAAGGTCCATAGACACTACACTGTGTGGAGGCAAAGGTTATTTTGGAGCTGAACTTGAGGACTTCTGACTACGAAGGTACATATGAGGATAACTTTGGTATCATTTTCAGGTAAACCAAGGACGATTTATTTTGGGAAGGATTTGGTACCTCCATACAAAAATATGTATATAGGCAAAACAGAAAAAACTACATTATTTTCATTTAAACGCTGTTTCTCCTTGACCTTGGAACATATTCATACGAAAATAGCACATGCTGGAAGTCACACCCAAATTACAAAAATATTTGATTTTCGAAATAGTAAGAAAATGCTTAGCCTAACAGGAGCCTAAACATTTTACAAAGTTATGTTTGTAGCTGCTAAACTCTCAAGCTCATTGATTTTATATGGAAAATAAGATTACCAACCGCAAAATCATATTTCTCAATTGTCGCTAAACCAGATAGGAAATGAATAGCAAAAGTTGTTCATAGTGATAGGTTGTCTTTGCTGGCATATAGAAATTGAGGATCTGGGACCTGATGTGGAACATCAACAGTCCAGTTAAACTATGTAACAGGTGGGCTATTGATGTTCACATCAGGTACTCCAGATCCTCAATTCCTATATGCCAACAAAGACAACTCATCATTATGAACAACTTTTGCTATGAAGGCATTTCCTATCTGTATGGTTTGGCGACAATTGAGAAATATGATTTTGCGGTTGGTAATCTTATTTTTCCATATAAAATCAATGAGCTTGAGAGTTTAGCAGCTACAAACATAACTTGTAAAATGTTTAGGCTCCTGTAGGCTAAGCATTTTCTTACTATTTCGAAAATCAAATATGGTTTTGTAATTTGAGTGTGGCTTTCAGCATGTGCTATTTTCTTATGAATATGTCCCAAGGTCAAGGAGAAAACAGCGTTTAAATGAAAATAATGTAGTTTCTGTTTTGCCTAATATATACATATTTTGTATGGGAGGTACCAAAATCCTTCCCAAAATAATACTCGTCCTGGTTTACCTGAAAATGATACCAAAGTTATCTCTCATATGTACCTCGTAGTCAGAAGTCCTCAAGTTCAGCTCCAAAATAAACTTTGCCCCCTCCCCACCCTCACAGGCACGAATGAAGTGTAGTGTCTATGGATTTCTTTGAAGACTACTTAACTAACAAACGCCAATACCAAGTTTTATAGAATATTCTGTCACAAAGTACTATGGCTAATGCAGAGCTGGAGGTCAACTTCAAAAAATGATGAATTTCAGAAGCATAACTGTAAACTATAAGTCCTATTAACGTACTTTAAAGACAATTGTGTGCAGAATTTAATGAAAATATTTTACTCTTGTGAAGTTTTCATGTAACTTTAACCGTTTTCGAATTAAAGCAAAATAACTGAAATTAGGGACACAAAAGGGGGGGGAGGGGGGGAAACATTCATTTGACAGCCTGTCCCCCCCGAAATTATTAATTATACGTGTCAAAGCTACGTGCATGCCAAGTTTCACGCCATCTTCCGGATGGGACCGTACCTTCATACAAGCTCTAGGCTAAGAAGCCGTACTATTTCACGTTTTTCTCAGAAACAAAAATGTGCGCCACTCAAATTTGAACATAAACTTATACGCATTGAGTCGAATATCCCGTGGTAGCGGACGCGCGACTCAAGCACGGAGTGTCGTTTTGCGAAATGACATTGGGACCTTTAGTATGGACGTGGTATGGACATAATACCCACCACTGCGGACATTAATGAATTATGCCTCATTTTAAAGCCTAAGCCGCCTAGTTATAGCAGGTAAAGGCGCATTGTTGTGAGGGATGGGAATATGAAGATATTTAATAATAAATATATCTTAACACTCATACTCCAGATAAGCCGCCAAGTCGCCTTCGAAAATGCCCTTCAAGGGCCACCAGCGCCCCGCAAATGGGTCGCGAATGTTAACCCGCACGAACCCGCAAGCCACCTTGTAGCGCGTTATGGACGAACTCGCGGCTTCGTGCCATCCCTCGACGCCATCCACGCTGGGATCAATGAACCCCCGCTGGTCTCTCGCCGCCGCGCGCCTATTACCGCCGCTGTCTGCTTCTTCCTCGCCGTCTCCGCTGTCCCAGCGTGAGCCTAGGGACAAAAATCACCTCGACCTGCTCGTCCTACAGCGCGCCTGAACGCTCTCAGGGAGAGTGCTATAGCCGTACAGGAGGGAGCGCAGACCGAGCATCGCGCCGAGTGCCGAGAAGCGCGCAACATGGATCAACCTCACCGACCCCGCCGAGGACCCGCACGGTTCCGGCTATGAGGGTCACGCCGCCGCTGTCCAGGCCTCTGCTGAACAGCTCGGGTACTGGAGACAGCCCAGCGACGACATCACAAATATCCTATGCATCCACGCTAACGACGCTGAAGCCTGCGCCCAGCAAGCCCAGGAAAGACGCCATCAAGACGCCGCCACCTACACCTAAGACATCCATGAAGATGACTGGGTGCATAAAGAAGCCGCCGCCAATAGGAGTCGACCTGCTCCCGAACTGGAGACACCACTTCGCCGAGGTAAAAAAGAAGCTTTGTCATGCGCTAAACGTGCGGCCCTATGGGCCCACAGGGTTCTGATTCCTGACGCAAGGCGAACAGGAATTTCGCGTATAGAAGCGCTACCTAATCGCGCTGGAGAGCTCCGGTACCGATATGTCCTGGTCCGCCTACGCACCCCCGAAGGAGCGGCCAGCCAAGGTCGCGATCAGAAGCCTCCCCGTGGACACGGACACGGACACGGACACGGACACGGAGGTAATCAAGAAGGAGCTGACCACCCTGGGCTACGAGGTGGACTACATGTGCCCCATCAAGGCTCGCGGAGAACCTCACCCCGGCGGGGCATCTACAACGTCACAGAGCTAATGTGAATGCTCGGCGTGAAGATCGAGGGATGGCGTGGAAAAACAGGGCATTCCACAATGCCATCGATGCTAGCTAGCTATTCCGGCACAGCAGTAGGCACTGTCACCGTAAGCTGCCATGCGAGATCTGGGGCGGCAAACATCCCGCCCGGAATTGCAGAAGACCCCGAGAAAAACCGGCCGCATGTACCAACTGTGGAGGATCGCACCCGGCTAACAGCCTCGATTGCCCCGTACTGCACCGTGAAGTACGGAACAAGAGCACAGCGCCTCAACGAAGACGGAGACCGCAGGGGGAAACCAATGCAGCTGGATCCCTCATGGCGGCTGCCAAACGGCCCCTCCGAAACTTCGACGACAAAGAAGCGGAAGCCGAGGAGGCGTAGGAGGCGAGCAACGCCCCCGCCGCCCCCAGGACGGGAAAGCACCGGGCCAGACACGCCAAGAGTCACTCACGGGTCCGTTGGATGTGGTAGGGCACACCTCAGGGGGAGAATTCGAAGCCCCAACCGGCCCCAAGACAAGAGAGCGCACGAGCAGCTGTTCTAGAAGAGGACAGAAAGATCGTGATCACGGGGGCGGACGCGACTTTTATCTTCGAAAAGAGCCTCCAGCGACTCGAGCCATAAGGCGGGGTCATGGCTGCCAGGGATAAACCGGAGGCTCTGGGACCCAGATAGGCTGCTCTGGGTGGTGCTGTCGAGCACAGTCGCACAGTCTGACGTGGACATCACCTGTCCACATCCATATAGTGTCATAGCTGTATTTTTATTTAAAAAGTATAGTACAAAGAGGATTTTATTGAAAGTAGCGTTGTATACCATGAAAATCTTAAAATAGAAAAATATATAATTATTTAGACTTTCCCATGGAATTTAAAAAAAAAAACAACTTAAATAGGAAATACCTAGATAAATCTAATAATTTACGTATGTTTCATCAATGTTCGCTAGGTGGGTCAGAAAGGTCCCAATATCATTTAGAGGTGTTTTTGAATATTTTTAACAATAACATTTTCTCCAATTTGCTCGGAAATAGCTTCATTACTTTAAAAAAAGAATACGTCAATGGGCTCATTTATGTTGTCAAGGCGCAGAGGACTGTAATAGAAATTGCCGGACTAGGCCGGTAATAAAAGGGTTCTTAAACTTCACACTTTCGTGATTAGGTGTTTTATGGAACACAATTTGTTTGAAGTTTGAAGGCTGAATGTGAATTTCCCGCGCATTCTTTATGAAACGAAACGTAAGCAAAACCAGCGCCAACGCTTTGCGAACTTTAAAAGTTACAAAGTGTCAATTTTATCACGATTTAAATATTTGTTTCCTTGCAAATTGGAGAAAAGCACTATACAAACCTCGGCCGAAATAACAATTTCTGGTCTCGTTTACTTTAGAAGGCCTCGACTTCGTCTCGGCCTTCCAATGCCACTCGACCAGAAATTGCTATATACTCGGCCTGTGACGTAATGTACTATTTAATGAATAAAAATTCATTTCTTTTGCAATTTAACTAAATACATTTTCTTCTAACCATTAA
This sequence comes from Phthorimaea operculella, assembly GCA_024500475.1. Classification (NCBI taxonomy): domain Eukaryota; kingdom Metazoa; phylum Arthropoda; class Insecta; order Lepidoptera; family Gelechiidae; genus Phthorimaea; species Phthorimaea operculella. The sequence goes on along the minus strand of JANFCV010000402.1, from coordinate 54,784 downwards.
AAACTCGATCTTCCGTCCCGTTCCGGCGGTTGTGGAATGAAATTGAAAAATGTACAAAATAAAGTTTGTTCTCAAAGATAAGATATCTTCTATTTCTATGCATATGTAAAATTGGTATTTTGTTACAGTGTACCATAGATCTAAAACTCAGGCCTAATTTGAGGTCTTCTCCTACATTTTCAGTAACTTGTTTTAGTTTTCGCTGTTTTTCTATCTTCTATACATATAATAAAATCGTGATCGGTTGGGGTACAGGGGTTCATTTATAGATTTCAGAAAACACCTCTATACCGCGTTTTAGAAAACCTCATCTTCATAGAAAAGCGACATCTATAGAAAAATACATATTTTACCCCAAATCATTTGTTCGCGATAATCTTCGAAAATATAGTACGTGTGTACATTAGACTCTTTGTGGTGTGTAGTTACTAGCCCTGGTCAACACCTAAGATACTTTTTACCGCGGGAAAAACGCTTAGTCGGGGAATTCTGGAAATTCAATGTATGGCGCCAGTTGAAGCACGCCTTTACAGCAATTTTTTTTTGCGATTAGATACCTTTAAGCATGTTGTTTGAAACCTTAAAAGCGGAGACCCTCCGCCCGTCCGCATCACCCCATTTTCTTTGAAATGTGTCAAAATTATAAACTTTCCGGATTTATGAGTTAACTATAATAGTTACAAAAAGTGTCAAAGGACATAATATTTCGTATTAAATTTGCTACTTAAATGTAATACATTTTTATTGTAACTCTTACGGTTTTCAAGATAAAACGATTTATATATAAAAAAACCTTTTCCTGAAAATCTATGAATGGCGCCAGTTGAAGCACGCCTTTACAGCATTTTTTTGCGATTAGATACCTATAAGCCTGTTGTTTGAAACCTTAAAAGCGGAGACCCTCCGCCCGTCCGCATCACCCATTTTCTTTGAAATGTGTCAAAAATTATAAACTTTACGGATTTATGAGTTAACTATAATAGTTACAAAAAAAGTGTCAAAGGACAAAATATTCCGTATTAAATTTGCTACTTAAGTGTAGTACATTTTTTTATTGTAACTATTATAGTTAACTCATAAATCCGTAAAGTTTATAATTTTGACACATTTCAAAGAAAATTGGGTGATGCGGACAGTCGGAGGGTCTCCGCTTTTAAGGTTTCAAACAAAAGGCTTATAGGTATCTAATCGCAAAAAAAAATTGCTGTAAAGGCGTGCTTCAACTGGCGCCATACATTGAATTTCCAGAATTCCCCGACTATTATTCCTAAGTGAGATACGATTAAAATACAGGGTGTTAGGGACGGTGTACCGAAAACTTTGCAGGCATGATCAGACCATCAAACTGAACAACTTTTACTATGGAGCCAATGGTGGGAAACGAAAAAAAATTTCCGACCTCTCATACAAAATTCACGATCAGCTGACTGACTTTGTATGGGAGGTCGGAAAATTTTTTTCGTTTCCCACCATTGGCTCCATAGCAAAAGTTGTTCAGTTTCATGGTCTGAGCACGCCTGCAAAGTTTTCGTTACACCGTCCCTAACACCCCGTATACTGTGATCATCATCTACCCCGATCCATTAGTTGCCAAAAAGTAGAAACCTCTTCTTGAAACCTCAATTTTTTATTGTTTTTGTCTTCGACCAATATAAGTAGTTATGGACATGCCTTGCGCATACAAACAGGTCAGTAAAATGTGCCAAGACACAACTACATTATAAACACACGCACACAGCTACACACGTTCTAATCACGTGAATATACGATCAGAGACAGAGATAGCGCGACGTACTTTCACAGTAGTGCGAACGCGATAGCATTATGTCCGTGACTTTAGTCTTTATGTTCAGACCCTATTACGCACTTCACGCCAGCTTGCGCGTTTCTTATGCAAATCCATCAATCGGTCGCATACGAAAAGCGCAACCTAGCGTAAAGCGCGTGCTTGAATCGCGTTGCTGTAAAACCATCCTTCGAACTCGACATTTTGCCGACTTTATTTTAAAAATACAAAATATAAATAAGTACTAACGCATGAAAACTAATTCGTGATGCTTTATTTATGTTTGTTGAATTATTGACACCCTAACAAAGCACAAGACGGCATCCTGATGTCAGTTTTGGGAGTTGTAACGAACGTGTCGCGACGTGTTTCTCGTAGGCGGCGCAGAGACCGACTGAGCGTGGCGTCACTCGCCTGGGCGCACATGGAGCGGATCAAAACAGTTGCTCGGTATGGCCCGTCCCGTCCATAACTACTTATATTGGTCGAAGGTTTTTGTTTGATTTTGACAAATCGTAAAGACATCAGTTTTGTCATTATGAGTGTAAACGGGGAACCACAATGCACGACATACTCAATGCACAGCAGCTTACGGCACGGCAGCGTATTGTACAGCAGATCATTGTAGGGTCAGGTAGGCATCGGTGACTCGGGCGGGTACATTGACTCACGCTTATATTTCGGAATGGGACAGCTATATCTATCTGTATTCTTAACATAATGGTAGCTCTTGACAACCAAATACATACAAACCAATCATCCGTCCACTCCAGTACGGTTTGATTGTGAAAAAAATGTGCGATTGGTTTTGCACCTCTGAAAATGCTTTTCAAGGTACCCAACATGTAGCTTTATCGGTTAAGACTGAAAGATTTATGGAAATGTAATTATTATGATCGAAAGTGGTGATCAAATACTAAGTAATAAGCTAGATTTGCTAGCTCTAGTAGTCAGGTAAAATTTTGTAGGCTAATTATTTCAAAATAGCGTCGGCGTCTACACTGGCTCAAATTTAAGTGGTACACAGTGACTCTAACATTCGGTACTGGCTCATCTCTCTATTTTTAGAAACATTAACAGACAATTGTAAACAATTTCTTATGGCAATAGTAATGATATGAAAAGAATACTTTAACTAATATAATTGATTAAAATGCATAGTTTCAATAAATATTATACATGCATGTCAGGGTGCCAAGTCCATATAAGCTGTTAGAGTCACTGTGTACTACAGGTTGAGTCATTGTAGACAGGTACAGGTACACAGCGACTCACATTTTTTTTTTCTAGAAAAAGACGTCTGTTGACTTAAGTGTTGTGTTATTGCAAAAATTTATAATGCGAAACGAAAGAGTATTAATCAATACATTCTAGATATGAATTTCAGTTTGATACTTCAAAGTTATCTATAAAATTTTATTGATTGAAGAAATCCGAGTCACTGTAGCCTACCTGACCCTACGCCATGATGGATGGATGGCCTTGAAATACGGGCCCGGACCGATAATGTACAGGGGTGGAAATGGAATCAAAACAAATGACGTCACAGCGGATGTAGTGATGTGACAGTGTTGACTTTGATCGACTTATCGATTAATTATTCGAACATGACATGCAAGGCAACCCACGGAGGGGGGGACGGGGGGGGCGAAGCCCCCCCACAAGGGGGGGTTTGGGGGGCGCAGCCCCGCAGTCTTCCTTCTTTTTCGTGTGGGACACCGAGTTGTTCAACGACCCGATGAACCCTGGTGTCAGAGTTTTTCAACCGCCTACTACAAGTAGCAGGCCTCTGACATGGCTGTGTAACGACCGCCATCATAGACAGCAACCGGGACCGACGGCTTAACGTGCCCATCCGAAGCACGGAACCATCTTACTTGCGGACAATCAGGTGGTTCAGCCTGCAATGTCCTAACCAGACTGGGAACAAATTCACAAAGTGATAAATATCAACTTTGTGAGTGACCCCACCGGGAATTGAACCCGGAACCTTTGCGTGGCAGGCAGGCATGCTAACCACTGCGCCACATCGGTTGTCACAGTTGCCCCCCGCAGTAAAAAAAACACATTCAACGCAAATCCGACACAGTAGGTTAGGTTAGGTTAGAACAGTGACCCCCTGGAGCGAACGAAGTGAGCGACCAAGCTTATTTAAGAACATATTTCATATAAAAACAATATCCATTAAGCTAGAAATGCATATAATATTATCGATCTAGTCACATCACTATTCTACCACAACACGTGATGTCTCCAACCATCATGTCGTGCAATCCACCCCCGTGCACTTTCGGTACGGGGTGATGGATGGCGACATTGTTTTGATTCCATGTAAGCGCGTGAATGGACGTCCCGGGCATATTTCTTTCCGCTGACTCGACATTTGTTTAGTACTTTTAATAAGATTCCTTATTTCAGTAGTGAGAAAATTTGTACCGCTAAGATTTTCGAGATATTGCCCTTTAAGATAGGTGCGTCCGACCACGCGAATTCATAACCTCAAAATTGTTAATTCTTTGATATCTTTGTAGGGAATGATTTACACACAAAATTATGACAGCATTGCCGTTACAAATCACAAATCTTAATTCGTACCGCCTTATTTTATCTAAAAAACGTCACATATGAGAGGAAAAGGCGATTGAAAGTTTTCCAACATGTGGTCTGACGTACTCGCTGTATCTCCGTTATAATAGCGGAACAAATCTTGCTATGCAATTCACAGCATTAAGACGAGTTGTAAAAAGCATTTGGGACATCAACCAAAGCCGTATCTTCTCTAGTTAATGAGAAATCACCAATTCAATATTTATAAGAAAATGTTACGTAGTGATGTGCATGACCATAGCTAGACTACGGTCTTCATATACCTACTGAAATATAGTGTCTAGTCTACTTAATTAATATAGTGTCTTGCACATAATTGCGGTGACAACAACAATATCTTTATTGTATTTCCTATTTTTCTTAGCTCAAATTTAAAGTCTACCTAAATAGTCTGCAGGGTTATTTTATAGTAAGTGTGCAAACCAAAGACCTTACGTGCAAAGTTGCAGAGTGTTTCTATTCACGTGTATTCACGATTGTATTTCAAATGTCACGTACTTCTCAGCAAGCCCTTTCATCTGACACTCATATTGTAAAATATCTTAGGTGGCCATCTTTAGATGTCCGCTATATTATTTTCCGAATTGTACTCAGCACCCTTCATTTGACACCCATATTGTAGGAGTGCATCAGAGACTTGTCGGCCATCTGAGATGTTCCGCCATGATAGATTTAGAATGACGTCACATAACTAGCCTTGCATATTGTCATCCAAATTCAACGTGTATTCAAAATTTTAACTCAATCGTTTGAAGATATCTGCTTCTAAATTGAGTTGCAAGATTTGCCCCGAACAAACATTGTTACTTACTTACTTACTTACTTACATACATACACTGCAAGTTAAATAAAAGCTTTTAAAAATAACACTGGCTTGGCACTTTATTAGGATAAGACAAGAGAAAGAGGAAGGAAAAGACTGCGTACTGGTGACTAAAATTGACGATATTTTTTGCATTGTCAAAATTAAGCGGTATTTAAGATGAAAGAGTGATAATTTTATAATTAATGTATACTAAGGTTTCTCTGTGATTTGAGTCGACTTAAAAAAGCACATGTGATTATAGTTTAAGTTAATTTTATCATTTTGGTGTAGAATGTCCTTTCTCAAAATGTCTCCTGGTTCCAAAATGTCCCTTTCCCAGACTTCCCAAATCGTCCCTTTTCTAAAGTGTTACTAAACGTCAAGAAAATAAATAAAAAATTGAAGAATATTATTTTGGAATTCCAGTAATAATATTCTTGCCAAAACTTTTTTCATTTTACATTTTTTTGTGTTTTTTCGACGTTTCATACCAAATGTTGGGGAAGCGATATTTTGGGAAGGGGACATTCTGGGATGGGGACATTTTGGAACCCAGGGGACATTTTGAGAAAGGGACATTCTGCACATAAAGGAATTTTCCATTCCTATAAGACAACTTAATTATATTGCAATGAATCTGTGATTTTAGTTTAAGTTCGTTGTTGTCACGTTCGTCGTTAATTAATAAAGATGATTATAAGTATTATATTATGGTTTTAATTAAATTGTTTTTTTAGGAGTTAATTAGGTACAACCTATACTGGATATCAGATACTCTTCACATTGACAGTTCTTCATAGGAATTATTCGAAGCGCTCTAAATATTTTTAATTATAAATACAGGGAGCAACAGAAAGGGTATAACAAGCTGAAAGGAGGTCAAGGTACTCATGAAACTGAACAACTTTCCCCATGGAACATGGGTCGACATATAAAAAAAAATTTGAATCTTCCATAGTAAATCAATCAGCTGATCGGAGATTTTGTATGGGAGTACCAAATATATGTATCAACGCTCTCAGAAAACCCACATTTTAAATCTGTACTATCACGTTTTTAATCTGTTGGAAAATCCCTCATGTGCAAGACACTATATTTAAGTAGACTAGACACTATATTTCAGTAGGTATATGAAGATCGTAGTCCAGCTATGGTCATGCACATCACTACGGAACATTTTCTTATAAATATTGAATTGGTGATTTTTCATTAACTAGAGAAGATACGGCTTTGGTTGATGTACCAAATGCTTAGTACAACTTGTCTTAATGCTGTGATTTGCATCACAAGTTTTGTACCACTATTATAACGGAGATACAGCGAGTACGTCAGACCACATGTTGGAAAACTTTCAATCGCCTTTTTCTCTCATATGTGACGTTTTTTAGATAAAAAAAGGCGGTACGAATTAAGATTTGTGATTTGTAACGGCAATGCTGCCATAATTTTGTGTGTAGAACGTTCCCCTGCAAAGATATCAAAGAATTAACGATTTTGAGGTTATGAATTCGCGTGGTCGGACGCACCTATCTCGAAGGGCAATATCTCGGAAATCTTAGCGGTACAAATTTTTTCACTACTGAAATAAGGAATCTTATTAAAGGTACTAAACAAATGTCGACTCAGCGGAAAGAAATATGCCCGGGACGTCCATTCACGCGCTTACGATTCCATCCACCATGTCGTGCTTCATCACGTCGTACATTACTCTGACGGCCAGTATTATGGTGTACAATACTATGTTGTACAATGTAGGGACTCGTGTAAACGGTGTAAACCATAGGTGTAAACAAGAAATTGAATTGATCCTCGAATTGATCCCAGATCACTTATATGAATTGATCGGAAATTACGCTTCGGTCAATGATAATAAATATAATAATGTAGGTCCAAGGTATGCTAAATGTAAGTAAATTGCGCTTATCTATCAGAATAAGGCGTCACCCCAAAGGCAGCGAACATCAGCTCACGCTTGGCATGTGGATTGGCGAGAGCTGTGCAATATTTGGGCCGTGTGGTGCCGGCAGAGTAAAATAGCACCACCCCATATCTTTCCCGTGGGTGTCGTAAGAGGCGACTAAGGGTTCAATCCCTGGATGAATTTCACAATCGCATTGCAACATCTTGCATTGCGCTCACCAACCCGCCTGCCAAGCGTGGTGAGTATGGCAAATACCTCCTTAATAGGGGGAGGCCCATGTTCTGTAGTGGACTTTATTGTGGCTGTTATGATGATGTGCAATATTTTACATGCACGGGGAATGCTGTTCCCCACTCTCTTTATCCGCTTTTACAATAATTTGAATCGAATTTGGGGTGATACTACTAAGCATCACACAGTTTATGATGATTTGCCATGACCATAACAGCCACAACAGTCCACCGCTGGATATGGGCCACCCCCTATCGGAGGGTATTGCCTATTGCCATACTCATCACACTTGGCAGGTGAATTGGCGAGCGCAGTTCAAGATGTTGCATTTACAAGGAATTCTGCGGCCCGTTCCCTGGACATCCTTTAGTTGCTTTTTACGACACCCGCAGTTAGAATTGGGGTGATCCTATTCTATGCAGGCATCACACGACACAATAATTTTATTCTTATCAAAACGTTTGTTTTAGGGCACATTGGTCTAAAACTAAGTGTATGAAGTAGAATCGATTCGACGATGAAGTAGAAGAACACATTTGCAGTAGGTACACGGCGGGCGGCGTGAGACGTAGGTAGGTACATACAATAACACAACCTACATATAATATCATTGGGTACAACTGTAGCGACCTTCTTAGTCGCTAACCTTTTTATAGTATTAGGTTGTATAGAGCAAGGATCAAGGATTGTATAGAGCTAGCGAACTGTCACTAGAGATGGGTAATGGGTTAAAATCCATTCCACCCATTTGGGTTAAAACCGGGTTAAAACCCAAATCACCTAGTTTTAACCCATTATAACCCATTTTTGTGGGTGAAAATGTTCAATAGTGATAAAAATATAATATAAGTAAATTAAAAACCTAGGTCTAGTGAAAAATATTCGTGCTAGCTTGTGAAATGAAAATGGAAACTGTCAACGGAACGTCACTATATACCTCGTTTAGTGCGAGAAGCCATCGAAATCACAAAGTATAAAAACTTTAATCGTGAAGATGGTTTCAAGTTGTCCAGTGCGTGGAATCCAGTATTAAACGTATACAATCGCAAAAAAAACACTCGACTTCAAACTCGCGAATTGATACTGTTAGTGTGGTGTGTCGTGATCGTGACAAAATAGTGAGTGACAATAGTAGTGGTTCGAGTAACCGTGTAGAACGCAGTCGACGAATCCGAAAGAGGGTAGACAGATATGTTTGCCCTTAGAAAGATGACATCACTCGCCGAGCCAGTCTACTCGTGACCATGGAGCGTGCAATCGCTCCGAAATATCGTTGATGCCCTGTCCATCCCACTCTAGCGTTTTGAAGACATCCTCCAATGCGTTGGTGAAGAGTTTTGGAGATATAACATCATCCTGTCTTACACCACGGAGCAGTTGGATGGGTCTTGTATTATGGTTTTGTACTTGAACGGACATCGTAGCCATTTGATAAAGGCTTCTAAGCACCTCCACATACCGCCAGTCGACTTGACACCGCTGCAAGGACTCCAAAACAGCCCAGGTTTCGATAGAGTCGAAGGCTTTTTCTTAGTACACAAAAGCCATACACAGTGGTTGGTTGTACTCCTCTGTCTTCTGGATAACCTGCGTTACAGTATGGATGTGGTCCACAATACTGAAGCCCTTACGAAACCCGCCCTGTTCTGGTGGCTGAAAGGCGTCAAATCTTGATTCCAGACGATTCGTGACGACTCTCGAGAACAGCTTATAGACGTGGCTCAGAAGTGTGATCGGCCTATAGTTTTTGAGAAGCGTTTTGTCTCCTTTTTTGAAAAACAATGCCACTTCACCACTGCTCCACGCCTTCGGGGTTGTCCCATTGGCTATTACAGAGTTGAAAAGCCTTTTCAGCTCCTCGAGGACAGGTTTTCCACCGGCCTTAAGTAGCTCAGAGGCCACTCCGTCTTCCCCGGGAGCCTTCCCATTCTTAAGCTGTCTGAGAGCCGCCCCGATTTCGTCTATATCTAAGTCCGGGAGATCTTATGTAAAGTGGCGGGAGAGAGGAGCTCTTGGGTCTGGGGTCGCGTCAGGTGGAGGCTTTTTCGCATGCGAGGCATACAGATTTCCATAGAAGTCCTCAATTTCAGCGAGAATCTCTGGAACCGATGTGACAGTTACACCATTCGAGGTAGTTAGCTTTGCCAGATGACTACTTCCCAGTGTCTTGGTAAAAACTTTTGACCCTCGATTTTTCTCAATCCAAATAAATAAAACAAATCCAAATCAAGCTGGGGTATCAGTCTGTTTACACCAGCTTAAAGTCGTCGTAAATAGCAGATAGATCAGTCCAGAGAAAAACAAGGGGTCGTCAAAATAAGTTTATAATCAAAGTCACAAGCGCACTCAATGAAAGAAGGAACATAGAAAAAAGAAAGAGATGACATTATAAAAATATATTCTATCTCTTTTTTGCATGCAGCAACTACTTAGCAACTATGTTTTTGAGGATCATTCAGTGGCACGGAGAACAATAAGTACATTATTGCTGGAACGATTTCCTATTTACCTGGAAAAGGTACCTCTATTGTTTAAATTTGGCTACCGTAGCTTTATGTACGTAAAATGTATTTTATTTTAGATTTAAAACCCTAAAACAGAAACATTCTACTAATAATAAAATCGCTTACACATTTCTAACTTAACGACTTTACCCACCTACCGAATTGATAAGCTTTTAAAGATCGTGCCCAATATTTACATCTGATATCATGTAATTATTGCATTCTCTATCTGAACATTTCAAATATCCATATCTTTTAAAGTTCCGAGTCATAAATCTACCGTGGATTTCATTAACAAGACTATTATAAGCTAGCACGAATACTTTTCAATCGACCGCTTCGACCGAGAGCTTTAAAATATTTATTTTAAATTCAATCTCTATTCAAAATTTTAACCCACAAAAATGGGTTATAATTGGGTTGAAACTGGGTGATTATTGGGTTTTAACCCACTTTAGGATTTTAACCCGGGTCATTACCCATCTCTAACTGTCACCGTGGCTAATGTCATGCATGTAATAATTGCTATCGAGATTCTGTTTAGCTGACTACTACGACCAGGGGGGTGTCAGTTGTAGTTCCAAATTTCGACGCTCGTCGCTGCTATCGCTTATTTGACTGTGGCGGCAGAATTTAAATTTGGAATGAAAAAATTATTGTCAGTCAATTCATCTGTGACAAAGACACTTCTATGACAAGACTTATCAAAATTTCAACGTGGCGTCTGTTGTTGATTAAATTTTCGGTGAAATTTACTTTTGCTTTAGTGGATTTATTCGCGCATTATTTATTTCTCAAGTTGTTGATAAGAGATTCTACCTTCGCAAAACCTTCGGATGCGTGGACCATGACCTGAAACGTGGTAGGTAAGCTGTACGTTTTAGGTTACGGGGTGATTACCTAAATATGATGATTCTTCATTTGGATATGTTTGCTCGTGGTTCTTTGTGTGTGCATAAGTGAGCAGAGCATTTTTTTGTGTACAATTTGCTGCATTTAATTATTTATTTAACATGAATGGTTTTCCTTTCAGATCAAAATGCTTTGAGTGACCATAATTACTTCAAGACCCGATCTTATGATAATGATGATGATTCTGACCTCACCTAATTTGTGGGAAAAGCAAATATTCATGTGCAACCTTCGCCCATTTTTGTGAACACTGTACAAGCTTCTACATCTACCTAAAACGCCAGGCCGAAATAACTTTATCATTTATGTTGAATTAATTGTTATCAAACATCGCAATGGAAATTTCCGATAAAACTCTTTGTAAGTGGTAATGTGGTAAGTTTGTAAACTACTTTGAATAAATGTATTTTGAAAATTTAATAAACTGACAATTTAATCCCATTTTCTGAAGTTTTATTCAAAATTTCTTATTATTTAATCAACATCAATACAGTATGCCCTACAGTAGAACGCCGCAGTTTTATCGATAATGACCGCACAGCACTAATAATCGATGGCGATAAATGTTTCGATGGACAGCACTATTAATTATACTACCTTTTTGGATTTACTATCTCCTTATAGCCCTAATTAACATCTATGGTTAATGCGCGACACTAGCGCCAAGAGATGAACAATAATGTAGTGGGATATGTAATCTGTGGTAGTGGGACAAGTGACTGTCGTATCTGTAGCTAGTCTACATATTTAAGTTCATCTGTGACTACGACTCTGCATGTAAATCAATATTACTTTGATTCATGTTACTCAAGTATTATTGTAAGCTGTTTACTTTGTGTTATTGTGCATCACCTCAATAAAAGCTGCACAGATTATTTGGACGGAGTTTCACTTGTCGACCCTTTGAGTAACAAATGTCGTAAAAGCCAAATCGCAACTTTTGGGAAATCGCAAAAAACTAAAAATGGAAAATGATAATGTTGTGTATTTTTTACATTTCTAAAGCTATATTAGTACTGTTTATATATGTTTTTGACCGCAAAAATCCCTTTCAAAGTGTATAAGAATAAATATGCTAACTTCAGCAGTTCAAAAGATAGGGTGGCTTTTACTACATTTTTTTCTGAAAAAATTGGTGGTTACGACAATTTTTTTTTGAAGGGAGGCAGTCAAAATTGTTGTAAATACTTTTTCTAAAACAGGATGACCCACTTTTTTGTAGTAAAATATACAAATCTGGGAAAAAATGTAGATTTTTGTAGTCAAAATAATGCTTAATTGATAGTGACGCTAATACTTTACTCAATATTGCATACTTTTTTTTTCATATACAGATAAACATTCAAGCCTTATTCCTTGCAGAGTAGTTAGAGCATTAAACAATGTAAAAATCTGTAGTTTTCAGCACATTTGACTTACTTTTATTTACTGAAATAGTATACCACAATAGTAAACAATTGTCGGGCTATCGCATAAAATATAATAATCGCGTTCCTAAAACTATAAAGTCCCTTAGTCACTTCATATAAGATCAATGGAAAAGCGAAATGTTGAGCTGGTTTAAGTCAACATAAAAAAAAATATAAAATTTATGAGTTTGGTACTAAGTGTCTATGACGTAGGTAGGTTTATTCTTCGTATGAGCTTAAGAACTTGAAGTTGTGTTATCAAAATAAATAACATTGTACTACATATATAAGGTTACATTTAATTGAGTCCAACCACAAATTTAAGTGACACACTTTTCAACATTTTTGCATGGAAGGCCCAAATTTTTCTTTCATATTAAAATGTTACCCTATATTATAAAATATACAATCACATCTGACAAATTGAATAGTTCTTTGATAGCTGACAAGGGGTTTGAGAGTCAGATATAGATTTTTACACGGTATTCAATTCTGCAAAGCATCAGAATGAGAGCTAGATAATAAAGTATGCTGTATGCAACTTTTTACTGGGAAAAAAGCGACATCTTGTCTCAGCCTTGACATCTACAGAAAGATAGCAGGACCTGTAGTGTCTTGATTCATTGTATTTTTTTCCTGTGTATGTTTTAGTGTACATTATCATCTCCTGCCCTTATCCCAATTACTTGGGGTCGGCGCAACACATTTTGTTGGACACAAAATCGTGTTGCAAAGGATTTGGCTTAATTTTACGACCGGCCGCCTACCAGACGTCAACCCTCCTTGGGAATGCTTTTGTGGTGGATTAACCGCCACCATAAGATTGGCCCTGACTGTTTGGGTGTGCAATAAATTAATAAGCTCTTGTCTAAATAATTGAGATTAAATAATAGTCTACTAACTTGACTAAAATTAAATAGATATTTATTGATGTGGGTAAAGAAAAACGCCCTTATTTTGAAATGTCCCTGAAATATTCGTCAGACACGGCGACAACGATCATATTTTTACAGCCGTTCACGGTCTACCTACCCCATAAGAGATAAAGGCGTGATTAATGTAATGTATGTTTGTACAGAAAAAGAAAAAGCTACTACGTGCAATATTTCATATATAACGTTGGGACAGATTTAGATAATATTTTCATTAGGTGTGTCATACAAAAATTACAAAACACTATCAAAATGAAAGAAAAAGGATAAGGAATTGACCGAACCACTTAATTATTTAACTAGCAGATAATATTGCAATTTCAGCACTAACTGAAATGAAAAAAAAATGCATATACTTTTTAATGTAGGTATCTGGTCTCAATATTTCAAAAAATTGAACAAAAGAACTCAGAATATTGAACAAAAGAGAAAACACAATCAGTCGATGATTGACAATACGAAAAATTATTGAAAAAGACGTGATGAATTGAAGAACTTGAATATTATGTTGTACCAAATCGTTAAATTGCTAGCGGTGAAAATATTTAATAAGACTGTCAATCCACCAAAAAATGCTTAAAAGCTAAAATAAAGAAGAAAAAACTTCATAAACATACTTTTATCATTATCTAACAACCAAATTTAAAACCTAGAATTTAATTTTGTTATTTAGTGATATCGTTCTTAATAAATTAAGATTTTGATTAAATAAATACTTTTTTAAATAAATACTTTTTTATATTACAATAATTCACCTATTTTATTTGCAACTTGGTCTTTTACTACATGAAAGAAGAATATTATTTCATTCAATATGTATTTTACATCAATAAACGTCAAGCTAAATTGGCCCAAAAACAGTAAATTCTGTCGTAAACACCAGGGAGGTAACAAAAATAATGTAGTAAAAGCCAATTGTCGGAGTAACCTATTTAAGAATTTTTAAGATTCGGATGAGTACAGAAAGGATATATTGTTTCACGTCTTTATCTCTTTAAATATTTTTTGTGGGTTACTGTCACGAATGTAATAATATTTTAAAGTTCTTGTTCATTACCACAAATTTACCTTAAATTGCTGCAAGCTTCGCATCATGCTTAATGTTGTAAAAGAAAAAGTGTCAAATAATGTTACAAAATGTAAATAAATACCACTAAAACCAATGTTTAGATGTTATCAAGACAGCTATTTTTATTAGAGTGATGTTATGTAAATTCTATCAAAGTGACAAAGTCACATTTAAAATATAGAATGGACAGGGTGTGCCATTATCTAAAAAGAGTATTTACAACACCTCCCCGTAATGGGACATCCTGTACCTATATACAAATAAACGACATATCAAAGTTCACTATACAAACACACGATAACACAACACAAAATTTACACTATACACAAACAAAAATAACATCAACCTGTATATACACTTCACCAAAAAATTCATCCTGTATATACACCTAACCTAGAGAACTATTTACATACCTAACGATGATCTGAATCCTAGCCTAATCCTAATGCACATGAAAATTTACAATGTTTGATTTTTGGGAGAGGCTTGGTGAGGATGTCTGCGATCATGTTGTGTGTCGGTATGTATGTGATGATATAGTCCTGTTCTGAGAGTAGGCGTATGAAGTGATGTCTAATGTCGATGTGTTTTGTGCGAGCGTGGAATGTGTTGTTGCGGGTGAGTTTGATTGTGCTTTGATTGTCTGTATGAATGGTGAGTGGCTGTATGATGTTATAGACTTCTTTAATGAGAGTACGAAGGTAGATGGCCTCTTTACATGCTTCGCCTAGAGCCATGTACTCTGCTTCTGTGGTGCTCAGTGCAGGGGTGCGCTGTTTCTTGGATTCCCAAGAGATGGCAGCACTGCACATCTTGAATACGTACCCCGTGTACGAGCGTCTATCTACAACGTTGCTGGCGTAGTCAGCGTCAGCATAGCCGGTGGGATACCCGTCACCATTTTTATAAGTCAGTTTAAGGTCCTTGGTAGCCTTCAGGTACCTTATAACCCGTTTGGCAGCCCTAAAATGCACCTCCCCGTAATGTCCATTGAACTGGCTCAGATAAGATACAGCATAGGATATATCTGGCCTGGTGCCAATTGCAATGTACATTAGAGAACCAATAAGTTGTTGGTATGGCAAATCGGGTTTCTCATCATCCTTATCTGGGATAGTGAGTTTCATACCAGGTTCTATGGGTGTTGAGACAGGGATGGCATCAGTCATACCAAACTTTTCAATCACCTTCTCGATATATTTAGTTTGATCGAGAGATATGTTGCCAGGCTTTTGGACAACACGCATTCCGAGGCAGTCTTTGACAGGACCAAGGTCTTTGACCACAAATAGTTTCTTTAAACCGAGTTTAAAGGTGTCCTTCATGCTGTCGTTACTGCAGAGGATAAAAAAATCATCGACGAAAACCGCTACTACAAGCAGGTCGTTGCCGTCGCGTCTGTAGTACAGGCAATGCTCGTTAGAGGCTTGCTGCAGGTCAAGCTTTTTCATTGCTTCACAGACTTTCAAGTTCCATTGTCGTGGAGCTTGCTTAAGGCCATACAGGGCCTTTTTTGAGTAGGCATACTTTTTCTTTCGGGTCTGTGGAGAAACCGTCTGGTTGTTCCATATAGATTTCCTCATCGAGGTCACCATTGAGGAATGCAGTTTCCACATCTAGGTGGTCGACTTGCAGTCCACGTTGAGCCGCAAAAGCCAATAGAAGTCGAACTGACGACAGTCTAGCGACTGGTGCAAATGTTTCACCGTAATCAATTCCAGCTACTTGGGTGAAGCCTTTTGCAACTAGTCGGGCTTTGTATTTTGTTATTTGGCCGCTGGTGTCCTTTTTTAATTTAAATACCCATTTGCATTTAGTTGTTTTCCTACCGGAAGGTCGGTCAACGAGAACCCATGTTCCATTTTTGATTAGTGAATTATATTCAGCTTTCATAGCTTCTAGCCACTGTTCTTTCTCGGCGTGATCTGTTACTTCTTTGTAAGATTCGGGTTCCAGGTCTGAAGTGAGGTAGCCAAAGCGTTCAGGAGGATTCCTTACACGGGCTGGGTATCTGCGCTCAGGTTCAGTTGGAACATCTGAAGTAACAGGTTCATCCGGTTCAGAGGTAGCTGACAGATACTCTGGTGATGCTGGTTCAACAGTTGCAGATGTATCTAGCTGTGGTAGAGGCTGTGAGTGGGGTTCAATGTTTTGAGGGATTATATCAGACTCGGGGAGAGGAACTGAAATTTCTGAGATCTGAGGTGGCGGTGGACTTGGCTCTTGTTGTGTCGTTGATGGTTGTGATTGTGGTTGGTCTACTCCTGTATTTACGATTAAATCGTAAGTGAGACTATTGTTTGGGATGGTGGGTTGCTGCGGTTCAGTAACTCCAGGTTTATCTTCAATGAAGACAACATCCCTTGACAATATGATCGCTCGTGGGTTACGGGGATCTATAAGGCGATAGCCTTTAGTCTCGGTTGAGTATCCAACAAATATGCAAGACTGGGTTTTTGAATCCAGTTTGCTGCGCTTTTCTTTTGGTACAAAAGAGTGCGCTTCACAGCCAAAAACACGAAGATGCGAGACGTCAAGTCGTTTACCGTACCAAAGTTCATCAGGAATTTTGTTATGTAAAGCTTGGGTGGGCGAAAGATTTTTTAAGTAAATTGCAGTATTTGCTGCCTCACCCCAATATGCTTTTGGGAGTTTTGCGTCATGCAACATTGCTCTGGCCTTTTCTATAATCGTCCGATTAACCCGTTCAGCGACGCCGTTTTGCTGAGGGTTGTAGGCTACAGAGGTCTGATGGATAATTCCATTCTCCCTTAAAAAGCTAGACATCGGTCCGTTAACAAATTCACGACCGTTGTCGGTGCGAAATTTTTTAATTTTTTCGCCTGTTTGGTTTTCTACAAGTTGTTTGAATTCAACAAACTTTGAGAAAACTTCACTTTTTGACTTTAGCACGTAGCCAAAAGTTTTGCGCGTAAAGTCATCTGTGAAAGTAAGTAGGTATAGGGCACCGCCCCACGAATGTGTACTCATTGGTCCACAAAGGTCCGAATGAATGAGTTCACACTTTCTGTAAGAATTACTTTTTGACTTTTTAAATGGCTTTTTTGCCAGTTTACCTTGGAGACAAGGGACGCAGGTTTCATTCAAACCTAAACTATTTATTTCGCAATTTATGCCAACTGTTCTCTTTTTTAGAGAAGCTAGTGCTTTGGCATTTAGATGTCCTAAGCGTCTATGCCACAGAACAGCTGTCTCATTGTTGACATTTGTCAGCTGTGCTTGTTGTGGCTCACGAATGTTTAGTTTATAAATGCCCTTATAATTTTGTCCCGTTGCTACTACTTCCCCCGAAATTTTTAAACTATTTTCTCTGAAAATTTGAGCACCCTTACTTGTAAAAACTGTAGCAAAACCCTTCCCCGCCATGGAACTAACAGATAATAAGTTAGCCGAAAGTTGAGGTACCAAAAGAGCGTTAGAAATTTTGTCTATTTTACCACTATTTACCGAAATTGTACCTATACCTTCGCTGGTTATCTGTTGGTTATTGGCTACGGTTACTGTGTCTGACTGGGGTGAAAGGTTAATGAATGAATTTCTATCATTGCACATGTGTGATGTTGCACCCGAGTCTATGAACCAATGTGAGGAATGAGGTGTTTTGGAAGAATGACAAGATGAATAAAGTGTAACATGTGTACTAAAATTAGCCTTATTATTCGTCTTCTTGCGTTTCCGGCACTCCAAGACGAGGTGCCCGTGTCGCTTGCAGAACGAGCAGACGAGCTTTGGGCACGGTGGCACAGGCGTAGGCTTGGGAGCAGGCACACTCGTAGACGTCCATGTCCGAAGAGCATTCGATGTCGATGCCGATGGCCTCTGGTCCTCTTTCAGTAGCATTGTTGCTACGGAGTCCGACGAGATCTTGCTTCCCGATCCTTCCAATGCCATCACCATAGGGTTGTACTTGTCGGTTAAACCGGTTAGCATTATGACTCCTACGAATTCGTCGTCGACGGGAGCCTTTATTTCTGCTAGTTGCTGCTGCGTGCAGCGAATTCCGTTGATGTATTCTTCCATGCTTGAACAGTTCTCCAGGCGTGTGTTGAAGAGCTTACGTAGTAGGTGTAAGCGCCGTAGAAGACCGCTATCTGCGTAGGCAGTTTGTAGCTTCTTCCAGGTCTCCTGGGCTGTTGGGCAGCTCATTATTACGGGATAGATTGACGAAGATACAGACAGGCATATTTTTGCCTTCGTCTTCGCATCAAGACGCTGGAACTGGGCTTCTCCGAGCAGTTCTTGCATTGTACCTGGGCTTTCGACGAAATCCCATAGGTCACTCACTATGAGTATATTCTTCATTGCGAAGCTCCAGCTAGAGAAATTTCGTGCTCCTTCTAGCTTTTCGATGATAGGCGCGCCGAATTGCTGCATAGTCAGTGGATGCTGCGGCTGTGCACCTGGTGAAGCTTGCGTTTGTGGTTGTGCCGACGTTTGATGATCACCCGCCGATGGAAAGCCGTTTTCGCTCTCCATAGCACTTTTTTAGCTACTCAAGAATCTAAACTAAGGTTAGAGGGGCATGAGAAGGCCCATAACCTGTTATAAAATGTAAATAAATACCACTAAAACCAATGTTTAGATGTTATCAAGACAGCTATTTTTATTAGAGTGATGTTATGTAAATTCTATCAAAGTGACAAAGTCACATTTAAAATATAGAATGGACAGGGTGTGCCATTATCTAAAAAGAGTATTTACAACAAATAATTTGTCTTTTACGACAAATTGAACGTTTTCACTTTCTTGGTCTTTTTGTGAAAATATGTCGTATAAGCCACCTTTTTAAAAACATGTTATTTACGACAATTTTTCAGTGTCCTAGGCGTCCAAAAAGGCGCTTACGACAAAAAATTTGAAAAATTACTGTTTTTCTTGTCTAAAAATCTGTGTAGTAAAAGCCACTTTTTTCAAGAAATCAAAATTTTAAATATACAGATCGATAGAGCTCGTCAAACTACATAAGATGGCATTAAAAACTCATTTTCGCCAAAATGGCTTTTACGACATTTGTTACTCAAAGGGTCGTTGTATATCCAACGTCAGGCGCCCTTCGCTAAAGTGGTGACCTCGTCGTGATTTTCGTCAAGTTTGAAGCTGAAGGGCATTGTTGGATTATTAACCCGCCCTTTCCCGCCCGTCGTGCTTCTTATTGGTCTCCGCGCATGGTCTGCTGCTCAACTGCTGCGAGTTCTACCGTGAAGATCGCCGAACGAGGCGCACACGGCGCGGTCTGCTGTCATCGCTCGCGGTTGTGCTTGTGATTCACCATCAAGAAGACAGTGAGAGAGTGACACTTTTCGTCGGACTGCAACGTGTTGATAATGCGGTTTTTCATTTTATAAGCAGTGATTTTCTTTTTATTCTTATGATTTCATTTTACATGTTTTACTTTTCTACAATTTTATATTAAGCTGCTACTTATTTAGTATTTAGTCTTGATAACGTTTTTTTGTAGTGTGCATTTTCACCTAGGGGAGTTTCGTACTCCGCAGTTTTTTTTTGTGTTTAAGGGGCATATTTGTTTATAAATTTTGTAAATACTTTTTTTTTTTGCGAGTGGCCATGGCTGAGGATTTTCAGAAGCTTGCTAGTCTAGTTGAAAAGCTAAAAAATGAGGTTCGCGAGTTGTCTTCTCATGATTCTTACCCAAGAAGCCGTTCTAGTTCTAGAAGCAAGTCTTTGCGCCCGTCGTCGCGCTTTTCGTCGCGGTCATCATCGCGCTCATCATCACACTCATCGCCGCGCTCCACTGCACATGGTTCGAGGAAACGTTCCTCACCATATATCATCAAACGTTGCTGGTACCATAGGCAATTCGGCAAGAAAGCCATTCGCTGCAAAGCTCCGTGTGATATGATGCCGGAAAACCTCAGAAGCAATCAGTGGCGGCGGCAACTGTTTGCTCACCTGTCAGCCGTCGTCTTTTTGTCACCGACAGGGTTACGAAACGACAGTTTCTTGTTGACACTGGCTCCGATTTGTGCTGCTATCCTCATGCCTGGCTCCCGCATCGACAGCAAAACCCCGACTATGAGCTCAGTGCGGCAAACAATACCAGGATTAGAACATTCGGTAGTGTCAACTTCCGTCTTAATCTGGGACTACGTCGTGATTTCGATTGGCAGTTTGTCGTCGCTGATGTTAAAACAGCTATTATAGGAGCCGATTTCTTGGCGCATTACAATCTCTTGCCTGACTGCCGCAACAAAAGGTTGATTGACAACACTACCGGTTTGTGTGCTATCGCTTTCTCAGCTAATTTCAATCAGCCCAGCGTTAAAGCCGTTGCACCGGGAAGCTCACCCTATGCTGCCATTCTGGCCGAATTTCCGGACATTACACGGCCACCTGGGTTTCCTAGGGTTGTCAAGCACGACACCGTGCACTATATCCAGACGACTGATGGTCCTCCCGTCTCTTGCCGCCCACGCCGTTTAGCACCTCAGATGCTCATTGACGCTAAGAAAGAGTTTGAGGAAATGGTGCGGACCGGTACAGCAAGAATCCAATCCAATATCCAGAATGTGCAGATTCTACAATGATATCTGTTCTGACCAGTGGCGGATTAACCCTTAAGCAAAATAAGCAATTGCTTGGGGCATCACGTCTTGGGGGGCACCAGAAGCGCTATAAGTTGACATTTGGTCAGCGGGTTCATGACCCCGCTCACGCTGCTCATTCGCTGCCCGCTGATGCATTCGGCAATGAGAATGCCACCGTTTTGCAGTTAGCCAATCACAAACCAAACCATCACTGCCCCGCGGCCCCTCCCCCCCCCGTTTCGCTAATCTGTCAATCAGCGTTGCCAACCGGGTACATTTTACACATTTCGAATTTTACTATTTTAGGCTCCCATGTGTCCTGGCCTCTCATGTGTAATTTCGTAAACTCGCAGCCAAATTAATAACTCAAACAATGATAGAAGTGAGCGCTGGCTTGCTATTCTTCTTCTTTTCGTGTGGGACACCGAGTCGTTCAACGACCCGATGAACCCTGGTGTCAGAGTTTTTCAACCGCCTACTGCAAGAGCAGGCCTCTGACATGGCTGTGTAACGACCGCCATCATAGACAGCAACCGGGACCGACGGCTTAACGTGCCCATCCGAAGCACGGAACCATCTTACTTGCGGACAATCAGGTGGTTCAGCCTGCAAAATCAAAATCAATGTATTTATTTCTCAGTAGGAATTACAAAATTCTCTTTAAGAAAGTCACATTCTAATTCAAACTAAAAAAGAGAAAATTTGTAGTGTAAAATTGTAAAATTTTCTCTTTTTTATAACAATTTGTGTTCCTACTCTAAACGCGGCTCGGGCGGGATAAAAAAATAAAAATAAAGGGAAACTGCCTCGGGGCTGGCCAGGCTAACCACACAGCATGTACCTATCCTTATGTCCTAATGACAAGTAAATGGAAATACATACTGTCGATCTTTTAAAATAAGGTGTACATGTGTATAGTTAGCCGGACCCCCTGGACAGGAAAACCCCCCAAAAACCTGCCCAGAAGTGCACCTATTCTAAAATTTACAATACTTTTAGGCCCTATGCTACCCTAGCTAAGTTAGAATATAAATTAATAGTAATAGCCAAAAACGGCTCAACAAAATAAAAATTACAGTAGATAATTCTAACTGTTTCGTCTATAAAATAATATACTTAAATATTTCAGCAACAAAATGTCATAGCATAAAAATAAAAGTAGATTTACAGTAAATGTAAAAATACATGTCAAGAATTAAAGAATAATATGAATAAAATCAATGTAGGTACATCAACAAAATAGACTGTCAAATAAATTTAAGATGCTTAAGTATAAAAATTAAAATTATACAATTATTATTATGTCAATTGTAAATTCCATGCACGTCCCGATTTGGTATTAACAATGCGTGCATGTTTCTTGTGCTGAGCTGGAACTTCAGAGGTCCATGCCTCTTTGTCATTAATGTAATCATCTAACTTGTAATAGGCTTTATAACATAATTTTTTCTTAATCACAGATTTAAATTTAGTTTCTGATAAACTTAATATATCTTCCGGTATTTTATTATAGTATCGTATACTTAGACCTTCAAATGAAGTCCTAACTTTAGCTAGTCTATACTGAGGTTGATCTATTTGGTTTTTACTCCTAGTATTGCGGTTATGCCTGTCATAATTTCTACTAAAATTACTTATATTCTTTCTGACGTACATAATGTTTTCATAAATATATTGACATGGTACTGTCATTATATTAATTTCTTTAAACAGTTCTCTTAGGGAATCACGACTACAAAGTTTATAAATTGCTATAATGGCCCTTTTTGAAGAACAAAATTGTTTCAATATCTGCGGCGCGACCCCACAGCAAAATTCCATAAGACATAATGCTGTGAAAATAACTAAAATACACAAGTCGTGCTGTCGCAACATCCGTGATTTCTCTAATTTTACGTACCGCGTAGGCAGCCGAACTTAATCTCCCCGATAATGATGTAATATGAGGGCCCCATTGGAGCTTTGAGTCAAGAGTAATCCCAAGAAAACTGTGCTGGTAGTGAACTCTAATTTTTCATTATTTAGTACAATATAATTATCCAAAGAATGTACTACATTTGGCAGAGTAAATAATAAACATTTAGTTTTCTTCGCATTAAGAACTAAATTGTTTGCACTAAACCAACTGTGAATTTGTGCAAGAGTGCGATTTACTTCATCATAATTATGTGCATGTCTATCGACCTTAAATATAAGGGATGTATCATCAGCAAATAATACAATCTTGGACAACTTCTCTATCATGTAAGGCAAGTCATTTATGTATATTAGAAATAAAAATGGTCCCAATATAGAACCTTGAGGCACACTAATTTTAACTCGAGATCCCTGTGATTTGGTGCCGTTTATTTGGACCTTCTGAGTTCTATTATCTAAATATGAATTCAACAAATTCAGAGCTGCGTTTCGAATACCATAGTGTTCTAATTTCAATAATAAAGTTTCATGATCAACGCAATCAAATGCCTTCGAAAGGTCACAAAAAATACCAATGGCATCCTTTGATTCTTCCCAGGCATTAAACATATGTTTGATTAGAGCTATACCAGCATCTGTAGTACAACGTCCCTTTGTAAAACCAAATTGCTGGTTGTGTAACAAGTTGTTGCAATTAAAATGGGACAGCATTTGATTGAGTATGATCTTCTCAAACACTTTGCTTAGTACTGGCAAAATTGAAACAGGCCTATAGTTACTGGGATCTTGTTTGTCGCCAGCTTTAAATAGCGGAACTACCTTACTATCTTTCATTAAATCAGGAAAAATGCCATGATCAACACATTCGTTGAAGATGTCTGCCAAATATGGTGCTAATATATCAATTAAGGATTTACAAACTTTAACTAGTAAATTAGGGAACAGGTGGCGCTGTTGTCACGTAAACATTAGCTCCGTACACATCATGTAATTAAAAATAGTAAAAGTGCAAATTATTGAAATTTTAGTTTATGAAGTCGTCAATAATCTTCTGACTATTAAGTGATAGCGTTTGTGACTAATTTCGAGAACAATTAAGTGAACAGTTAATCAAAGACCCAGTGCATAATATAATGAGTGTTTTACCTATCTATGAAACAAAAACTAAAAATGTATTATAAACAGTGAATAATCAAGTGACAATTTATCATAAATTTACCTAAATTGTACAATAAAGTGATCTCAAGTGTCGAATTTCTATCGGAATCTAATAACGGGACCGTTAATATTTTAAATTGGAACAGTCTTTGTGATTGTGTCGTACTCAAACCCTCCGTGAAACTCAAACCCTGCACTTCAAGTAGTTCAAGTGAACCAAAACAGAGGGCGCAAATTTTTTAGTGAAGCTACTGCATAATAGATGGCGCTGTATTGAGGAAAATCACAGGTGTTTGAGTACTGATAACTTTGTGGATTTCGAAAAGCATCAGTATGACATTTATTAAATTATAATTGAAAGTACATTTACTCTGCATTTCACCCATCAACATATTTTACTGCTTTATATATACCGGTATGTACTTAAACCATCACCCACTACCACAAACCTCCAACTACAAATAGTTCAAGAGTACGACGATAGATGGCAGTAGTGTTGTTGGTTCAGTTACTCACCACTAGATGGTGTCATGAAAAATTATATGTATTGACACTGAACTGAACTAAAAGAAATACAGAAAGAACGGAATATAGAAATATAAAAAAGTTGCAATTGAAAGGACATCTGTTTTGCATTTTTCCCATCAACATAATACATTGTTTTTGATATAACGGATTATACTCCAACCACAACCCAGTACTACAAACCTCTAACTACAAATAATTCACGAGAACGAAAATAGAGGGCAGCAGTTTTGGCACTTTCATTACTTAATTACTCACCAATAGATGGTGTCAAAAATAGTTTTGATCCAAGTAGTCGATATTCCACCGGCATTGTTTATACCTAGCAAATTGAAAGTACATATCATAAATAAATAAAATGGCAAAAAAATGTGACAAATGTAAGAAAACCATTGATAATAGGGAATATCTTACCTGTTTTACCTGCAAGAAAATATTCCATGTCTTATGTACCAATGTTCCTACTACAAGATTCCGTAATACAATGCAAGCTCATCACAAGGCAAACTGGAAATGTCAGCAATGTCTAACAATGACACAGTCTGCAAAAAGACTAACTCCTGAAATTAAAACTAAAACTGGCAACAAAGGAAAAAAACAACAGAAGAGCAGCTCTACACCTTGCCCAATGCTAAACCCGAACTCTAACTGCACGTCAGCAATACTTGCTAAAACAGATACAACTGCAATCTCTACAAACGCACCACCACCTGCATTAAGACCTACATATAAAAGCCCTAACTTGGAGAGTTGTATGCCATGTTGCTCGAAATCATTACCGCCAGACACATCTAACAAACAAAATACAACTCAAACCGAATCTACTAAAAAAATGGAACTCAATAAATTAAATAAACAGGTCTCAATGGAGAGACAGGGCTCAATTGAATTATACAAGGAAATAGATTTTGTCACAGTGAGGAAACAAGTGCGTGTAAATGTTCCCATTCACAACTCGTTTGAATCATTACCAACAGATGAACAGGATTCCTCAATTTTGCAAGGGACTTTTAGTTGTCCAGACCTAAGCTGCATTGAAAACACAGAACTGATACTAAAAATTCATACTTTGAAAACAACTCTAGAAAGTACAGAAAACGAACTTGAAAACACCATCATAGAAAATAATGAACTTAAGCGCCAATTGGAAAAAATGAGTCTAGAGAATATATCTTTGAAAAATATATGTAAATCTTCAAAACAAGTAAAATCTAAAAAACATCGTACAACAAATTTATCCTTTGTTGAATCAACACCCCATAAGGAGATAGAGCATTCATCACGTTCTGCAAACAACAGCCCTACCAAACCATTCAATGAGACTTCCGCTCTCGTACGATTTCTAGAGGAACAAATATCTTCTCTGAAATCGAATCTGATGGCTGCATGTGAAGAAATTGAACTACTTAGCAATAAAATAAATGAATTGGAATCTATGAAAATGGGAGATGAACGACGATCACACAATGGATTTAACAGCAATTTGGATAACCAGAGTAAACGAGCTTCCGAGTCCAACTCTTACTTCGGAAATAAAAGTAAACCGAAAGTTCTCGTGCTTGCCGATGAAAACGGAAGAGGTATAAGAAGAACCTTGGACAAGTTAGTTGGGAATGACTATTTTGTTTCTGCTATCTTAAAACCTTATGCAAAATTAGGACAAATTCTTAAGGAATCTTTGCATTTGTGTGCGACTTTCACAAAATTGGATTATATTGTTGTTTTGACGGGGAGTCATGGGTATAATTTTATTTCTGATTTAAACTATTACCTAGGGCATTTATCCCATACAAATGTAATTTTTCTGTTTAATGAGACCAATCAATTTTATGTAAATAGATTAAATTATCAAATTAATAGAATTGGTACTAAATTCAGATTTATTTTTCCGACCGTAATGCATTACTTTCAGGACGGCAATGTTGATAGATTGAACACTGGCAGAGCAATTATTGCTAACATGTCTCGCATAAATTATCTCTTAACATATACAGATACCCTCACCACTGACAGCACGTGCTCTCCAACTGGTGAATCTCTTGAACCGACTCCCGAAGATGACTCTAGTTTGCTGTCGGATGCAGAAATACCAAGAACGGAAGAAAATGATACTCCTAAGCAGTTTTTTCTCTAATTATCTTACAATACTTCATCAAAATATTTCGGGCATCCTGAGCAAATTGGACGAATTTCAGTGTTCAGTTGATTACATAGAAAAGAAGAATCAGAACCCTATTGATATTATTTGTTTAAGTGAAGGGAATCTGAAGCAAGGTACTGAAAACAACCTGAAATTGAAAAATTTTCAAACTGCGGCGTATTATTCAAGACCTAAAAAAAGAGGGGGTGTAGTTATTCTAGTCAGGAATGGTTTAGATTACAAAGTACTGAAAACAATTGAACACATCTCAGAAAGCTTTATATTTGAATGTTGTGGAGTACATCTACCTGAATATAACGTGACTATTTTATGTATTTATACAAACAAAACTCCATCTTCACCTAAATCCACATTTTTTACTAAATTAGGAGAGTTACTACACACAGTTTGCAGAAACAAGCGTAGAAAATACATTTTATGCGGAGATTTCAATATAAATTCATTAGTAGAGGACAGAATATCAACAGAATTTAAAAGGATACTAGATAATTATAATTTAAGTACAAAAATATTTGAACCAACAAGAATTACAAATTTAACTCGGAAATGTATTGACCATGTAATTTCAAATATTCAGGACGGAATAGCTAAGGTTCATAACTTTGAACTATCTGACCATAGCGCACAAACTTATAGTATTCCTTTAAAAACTCCACGTAAGCCGCCGGTGACTTGGTGGTATGAATATAAACGAGATTATAGTATTGAAAACCAGATAAAGTTTTTGGAATATCTTTCTAGTTTAACTTTCAGTGAAGTTTACTTGGATGATATATCGGCCGAAGTCGCATTTAATAATTTTTACGATCTATTTATACTTTTTTACAACTTGTGCTTTCCGATAATAAAGGTCCGTAAAAGGGCAAATCAATCAAAAACTAAATGGCTGACAAAAGGAATAAAAGTTAGTTGTAGAGTCAAACGCGGTCTACATGCAGATATACGTCATAAAAGGGGAAATAGACCTTTGTATAAGAAATATTCACGTCTCTTACGTCAATGCATTGACACATCTCAGCGCACAATAAATACAACATACATTTGTAGACAAAAAAATAAAGGTAAAGCCGTATGGAATGTGATCAAGGAACATACAACCAATCAACCAAATAATTCTATTACAAAATTAACAATTGACAATAATGAAATACATAATCCTAAACAAATATCTCAATCATTTAATAATTATTTTCTTGACTCTATCTCACATAACTCTACAAGCAACTTGAATGCTTTAGAAAATGTTTCTCAGTTTTTGACATCAAATGAGAAAAGTATATTTTTATATCCAGTATCCTGCACGGAATTGACCAAAATTATTGGACAGTTAAAAAACTCTTCAGCAGTCGGTTATGATGGCATATTAACTAAAATGATTAAAATGAGCTCTAGTATTATTGTATACCCACTAGCACATGTAGTTAATAGATGTTTTCTGGATGGTGTGTTTCCAGCGGTATTGAAAAAATCTATCGTAAGGCCACTTCATAAGAAAGGTGCACGTGACTCTATGGAAAATTACCGACCCATCACTTTAATACCAGTTTTCTCAAAAATCCTGGAAAAGTGTATGTACAATAGACTAATTAAGTTTTTTGAATCTCAAAAAGTCTTACGGGAAGAACAGCATGGTTTCCGTAAAGGGAAAAGTACATCTTTGGCATCTTTTAAATTGATTAAATCCATAATGGACGGGTTAAATGACAATAACCTGGTTACGGCTTTGTTCATGGACATGAGCAAGGCATTTGATTTTGTACTGCATAACCGATTACTTGCAAAGTTACATCTCTATGGCATAAGGGGACCGGCTCTACAATGGCTCAAAACTTATCTGTGTAATAGAGAGCAATGCGTTGAGGTGCAATATTACTGCAACAAAAGCAAGACGGTCCAAAGTGTGCTATCATCTTACATGTACAATGGTTATGGTGTACCCCAAGGGAGTATATTAGGACCATTACTGTTTCTTACATACATCAATGACTTGCCCAGTGCAGTATCGGATGAGTGCATTTTGTTCGCGGACGACACAACAATAATAGTCAAAAGTAAAGTACCTGAGACTCACGAGCAAACTGTTAATACCGCCTTAGAAAAAGCTATAATGTGGATGAAACAGAACAATCTGAGAGTTAATATACAAAAAAACAACTTATGTTCAATTTTCTACATGCCAAAGACAACCCTTGCCATTAAACATAAAGTTTGAAAATCAAACTATCAATAGTACTTTAAGTGCAAAATTTCTGGGTATAAATATTGATAGTCACTGCGATTGGAAAGTACATATTCAATATCTTTGTTCAAAAGTCAATAGTTTCGTGTTTCCTCTAAGACGCGTAAGTCAAACAGTCTCAAAAGAAGTTGCTTTAACAGGATACCACGGATACATTGGCTCTATCTTACGTTACGGTATTTTGATTTGGGGGAACAGTTGTGACATAGAAAAAATATTTATTATGCAAAAGAAATGTATTCGAGCTATTTTTGGACTTAGTCAACTAGAATCTTGTCGTCCATATTTTACTAAATACAAGATATTAACTGTTACTTGCTTATACATTTACGAGGTTTGCATTTTCGTCTATAGGAATGGTTCTATGTTTCAAACAAATCACATGGTCAGCACACGTGAACTGCGTTCCCAATATAGGGATAAATTACACAAACCACGTGCTCGGCTTGCTCTTATAAAAAGGAACACCCATATGATGTGTATTCAGATTTTTAATAAGCTGCCACAGAAATTTAAGTCATTGTCTTTTGAGAGGTTAAAGAGATCACTCAAGATTTGGCTTGAGGAGAAATCTTTCTATGACTTGCGGGAATATATGGAAAGTACATAATTGCTCTGTGCTGTGTGTCTATAATTATTTTGACACTACTGATTTATTTATTTGTTAAGTGGAATAATATTGATCTTATATAAATAACATCCAGTTTTATTGTATATTTGACGTTATATTTTGATGGACTTTTGACATTGTTGGAATTGTTTTTGTATAATTTTATTCTATATTAATTTTCTATTTTGACATTGTAATTTTATTTTATTAGATTTTATTATATTTTGACATTGTGATTTTAAATTTAATGTATAGTGCATGACATGTTTTTTTTTTTTAAATTTGTTTTCTATTAATTAATTTCTTTAACATCATGTACATGCCTGCAAAGGCAGTTCTCAGTGAAACCACATATTTTAGGCAAATGTATCTGCTCATTACTGTACCTGATAACTTTACATGAATAAATGAATTATGAATTATGAATTATGAACTGACATCCCCCATAAATCTTCGGTACTCTTGACTTTAATATCTTTAAAAGTTTTTAAAATATACTGGGGACTTACGTGACTAAATTTAAATTCAGAATTGCAAGCACCTACATTGTTTTTAAGAATAGACGATGAAATTGTAGGCGAAGAGTTTAGATTCTCAGTAGTTTTTAGCGGAATATTTGTGAAAAATGTCTCAAACTCCTGCGCTACATCTGAACTTGCATTAATTATCCCATAGTCAGTATTAAGTGAAAAGTCATTTTCGCGTGGCTTAGTTTTACCTGTTTCGCTATTAATGACTTTCCAGGCAGCTTTTATTTTATTGTCAGAAGACTTTATTTTATTACTAATAAAATTAGCTTTAGCAATTAGACAAGCTGTCTTAAAGGTTTGAGAGTATTTTTTTACTAGTTCATGAAAACTGCTAACATTTGTCATGTTTTTAAGCTCGTAAAGTTCAAAAGCCTATCTCTGCTAATCCTAAGACCTGTGGTCGCCCAATCACTAAACTTAAATTTCGTACTAATTTCTTTTGTTTCTATCTTAAAGATTATTTCAAATTCATTGCTCAGTATATTAAAAAAGTCTTTGTATACATTATTTGGATTTTCAAAGTTATAATTATGGACTGGCAATTTTTGCAATAATACATTTTGTTAATATTCCAACCTACCTGCAGTGATACGCCTGGTTTCGATTTTGATTGTTTTAATATGATGTTTGAAGGGAATATTACTGATTGACCCTGTGATCTGATTGAAGAGAATTTATAATGCATTTTTCTAGAGGTTGACAATCGCTAAATACATTATCAATACATTTGGCAGAAGTATCCGTCACACGAGTAGGTTCAAAAAATACATTAAACAAATTAAATGATTTAAAAAGACCTAAAAATTTATCACTGATGGAATTGGTTTCTAGAATGTCTACATTGAAGTCTCCAGCAACAATAACGTGTTTATTCGTTTTTGTGACTAATTTGAGTACATCTTCCATTACTTTGAGTAATGTTTTAAAATTCTGAGCTACAGGTGGTCTGTATACACATACTATAATATGACTTTCCAACTCAACACAAGATAATTCAGTACAACTTTCAACCGATAATCCGACAATATCCTTACGTTCCTTATATTTAATATTGTTTCTAAGGAGTATTAAAGAACCTCCATGGATCGCCGATTTACGGTTGAAAGAACTGGCTATACAGTAATTTTCATAATTTATTAAAATGTCATGATCCGTTTGGAAGTGCTCAGTAATGCACACTACGTCATAATTATGCTTCTCTAAGAACAATTCAATTTCTAGTACTTTGCTGGAAAAGCCCTGAATATTCTGATGTAAAACTTGCAATTGATTTTGCTTTTCCTTCGTCTTAGGCTGCGAGCAAGAAGACCCCGGTTTGTTTTTGTTATAAACATCTAACAAAGAGGGGTTTTCCTTTGTCTTAAAATCTAGTTTAAATTATTAATTAAAATAAAGTGCAATGTCCTAACCAGACTGGGAACAAATTCACAAAGTGATAAATATCAACTTTGTGAGTGACCCCACCGGGAATTGAACCCGGAACCTTTGCGTGGCAGGCAGGCATACTAACCACTGCGCCACATCGGCTGTCTTGCTATTCATTTATCGGAACGTAAAATTGATTTTAAAAAATCTATTCGAGCGTCAGACAGAAAGCTATATTACATCTCTCTTGCTCTAGCTAGATGAACTTAAAAGCATTCTTTTCCACACCACAGACAGAGATGGATCAGCCACCTAGTCGTTGTGGTGTAGTGTCACACTACCCATCCCCGTTCGAAAGTGTGTTACCAGTGCTTCTGCCTACTCTCGGTCGTCACGTAGGGCTCTGTTGAGCACCCGTAGCCTGGCCTCCCACCAGCGGGGTGGCACTCCAGGGTCATGTGCCCCGAGGGCAGGCTACGCTTTACGCAGACCAGGCTAATAAGAAGATGCCCTTCAAGGGCTACCAGCGCCCCACGCTCAATAGTCGCGACACACCCAAGCTACCTCGTGGGTTCTAGACGCCCACGTTCATCGTGGACGCCATCCACGCCGGGTTCGACGGACCCGCCTCTCGTCACCTCTCGCCGCCTACTGCCGCCGCAATAGCGATAACCGCTGCCTGCTTCTCCCTCGCCGTCTCCGCTGTCCCAGCGTGAGCCGTGGGACAAGAAACAATAGGACCTGCTCGCCCTTTAGCACGCCGTGGCATGGCACACCACCCTGAATGCTCTCAGGGAGAGTGCTGCAGCCGTGCAGGCGGGAGCGCATAACGCACAGCTCACAGAAAAGCGTACCCACGAAACATCTTCCATTCTACAATGATATCTGTTCTGTCTGACAAAGACATTTTTAACCGTAGTCTGCCACATTTCAAGAGGTCGATTAACCCTCACATTACTTAATTGAGTGTACCTACTAACAATATTGTATTTTTATCATTGATACTACTTCCTAGGATCATTTATAAATTCAATGCTGTGTACAATTGTAACTGGAATTCAGATTCTAAATGATGTTGTAACCTGTAATGTTTATTGAATGTTTTAAGTCTGATTTCTGTAATTGTGCCTACTGAAATAAAATAAAATAAAATAAATAAGACCATCCAAAAGTGCTTGGTCGTCTCCATTGCACATGACTCCAAAAAAGGACAACACCTGGCGTCCATGTGGCGACTATCGCGCCCTGAATGCCAGAACAATTCCGGACAAATACCCTGTTCGTCATATCCATGACTTTGCCCATAACCTCACGGGAGCGAGGGTGTTCAGCACTCTGGATCTTGTCAAAGCTTATCATCAGATTCCCGTCAGAGAGGAGGATATTGCGAAAACAGCTATCATTACCCCGTTTGGCCTCTTCGAGTTCCCATTTATGACCTTCGGTTTACGAAACGCCGGTCAAACCTTTCAGAGGTTCATTGATGAGGTCACACGGGGTCTTGACTTTTGCTTTCCATATATTGACGATATCCTCATCTTCTCTCCGGATGAAGCTACACACAAGGAACACCTTCGCACCCTCTTCAAGCGCCTACAAGAATACGGTGTTGTTCTTAACCCAGGAAAATGCACTTTTGGCGCTAGTGAGGTTATTTTCCTTGGATACCACATCAGCGCTCACGGTACACGTCCTCCACAGGATCGTATCCGAGCGCTTCTCGATTTTCCACCGCCTAAAACGGTCCAAGGCATGCGCAGGTTCCTTGGTATGCTGAATTTTTATCGTCGGTTCATTCCTAGGGCTGCAAAGTTCCAGGCCCCACTGATCGACTCGTTAGCAGCAACTCATAGCAAAGGTGCAAAACCGTATCCTTGGACACCTGAGCTTTTGCAGAACTTTGAGGAATGCAAAAAAGTCTATCTGATGCAACGCTGCTTCATCATCCCGTTGCTGACGCTAAGCTCGGTCTATTTACCGACGCATCTAGCGTACATGTTGGAGCTTGCCTGCAACAGCGCATTGGCAAGGACTGGGTCCCTCTTGCGTTTTTCAGCAAAAAGCTTACCTCGCAACAGTCTCAGTGGCCTGCTTACTATCGCGAATTACTTGCGGTGTACGAAAGCGTGCAGCATTTTCGGCACATACTTGAAGTGCAACACACTACAATTTTCACTGACCACAAGCCTTTGTTGTACGCTTTCATTCAACGTCGAGAAAAGCTGCCTCCACCGCAATTGAATCAACTGACGTTTATCAGCCAGTTCACGACTGATATTCAATATGTCAAGGGTGAACACAACGTCGTCGCGGATGCGCTGTCCCGTGTCGACGCTATCACTCTGAACCTGGACTTTGAGGCGCTTGCTAAGTCACAGGAGTCGGACCCGGAGCTTGCTGAGCTACATCGTCTTGGTTCTAGCCTTCAACTCCGCTCAATTGCTGTTCCGGGATCTAACACTTCCATCACCTGTGATGTTTCTACTGGCAAACCTCGTCCATATTTGACCCTCCATTTCGTCGTGCGGTGTTTGACAAGTTTCACAACTTGAGTCACCCCGGCGCACGTGCTTCGACTCGGTTGGTAACGGACCGTTACGTTTGGCCCTCAGTCAACAAAGACTGTAAACAGTGGGCCCGTTGTTGCCAGCCATGCCAACGCAGCAAGGTGACTAGGCATAACAGTGCTCCACTCGGTAATTTCGAGACACCCTCTGGTCGATTCTTACATGTCCACATCGATATCATCGGGCCTCTTCCTCATTGCAAGGGCTATCGCTACTGCCTAACTGCTATAGACAGAGTTACGAGGTGGCCGGAAGTTTGGCCTATGCAGAGCATAACGGCAGAGGAAGTAGCGGATACTTTTGTACAACAGTGGATTTCCCGATTTGGTGTACCATCACTTGTCACGAGCGACCAGGGTGCTCAATTTGAGTCTGATTTGTTTCGCCGTTTGATGGCCACATTCAACACAAAGCGCATTCGAACCACATCTTATCATCCCCAAGCAAACGGCATGATCGAGCGCGTCCACCGGCAGCTTAAATCTGCTTTGATGTGCCACGGTGGAGAATGGTTGAGTGCTCTGCCTCTTGTCCTTTTGGGGATGCGTTCTGCGTTTAAGAAAGATTTAAAGGCTTCGGTCGCTGAACTTTTGTATGGAGAGACCTTGCGCCTTCCTGGGGAAATCTTGGTCAGTAGTCCTGATCCCAAGAGGCTTGAAGACCCATCTGACTTGGTAGTGAGATTTCGGAGACACATGTCGGAAATTCGACCTGTCCCGGCATCTCGACATAGCAGTTCTACTTCTTCCTTCATCTTCAAGGAGCTCGCCTCGTCTTCTCATGTATTTCTTCGTGACGACACTGTTCGGCGCTCCTTACAACCACCATACAGTGGCCCATTTCCAATTGTGGACCGGGCCAGTGATGGCAAAACCTTAACCATCAGCATCAAAGGCAGGAAAGTTTCGGTGAGTGTCGATAGGGTCAAGCCCGCTTTTATCGAACGACATTCCGCTGTCTCTCCCGCAATTCCGACTGGATCTGCATTTCCGCCGATACCTGCACCTAGTGCTGCAGCTCGGACAACTACAGCACCTCAGTCGCCTCTTCCAGCTACTGCCTCGCCGACTCAAGCTGCTCCTGCCCCTTCTGCTTTGCCTCCGTCTTACACCACTCGGTCTGGTAGACGGGTTAGGTTCAGGTTTTAATATTCAAGAGACTAACTTGTCTCTCTCCGTGGGGGGGTGATGTAGCGACCTTCTTAGTCGCTAACCTTTTTATAGTATTAGGTTGTATAGAGCTAGCCAACTGTCACCGTGGCTACAGATGTAAATCAACCGGTTTAAAACGTTTAAAACCGAATTTCGCGGTTTAAAACCTGAAATCAACCGTTTTCAACCGTTTAAAACTCGCCTACAAAAAAAAAGTTCTGTGTTTTACATACACATACATACATACACAAATCACGCCTTTATCCCTTGCGGGGTAGGCAGAGCGTAAACAGCCGTAGGTACCTACAATACAGCCGCTATCGCCACGTCTGACTAATATTTCAGGGCTGTTGTAGAAAAATCGTGCCGAAATGCAAAAAAATTTTTGCCGAGTAGGTACTTAGGTATGAATTTTTGTATGGAACATCCAAATTATTATTATAACCCTGTATTATACAAAATTCGGTGTTTCCAACGATTTTACACTGACTTGCTCATCATAGGTTACCTACGCTCGGGCCTCGGAGCGACAAACTAGGTAATAAACCCGCAAAATCACATCATTAATCCATTTCAGTGATCCTTACCTTTGTAATATTACGAAAATGTATTAAAATCAATAAAACATTGTTATCAACCATCCGCCGTTTTAAACCGAAAAAAACGGTTGTTTATGATTTAAAACGGTTTTTTTCGTTTAAAACGATTTGGTTGAATTGGTTTTAAACCGGGCTTACATCTATAACCGTGGCTAATGTCATGCATGTAATAATTGCTATCGAGATTCTGTTTAGCTGACTACTACGACTCTGCATGTAAATCAATATTACTTTGATCCATGTTACTCAAGTATTATTGTAAGCTGTTTACTTTGTGTTATTGTGCATCACCTCAATAAAAGCTGCACAGATTATTTGGACGGAGTTTCACTTGTATATCCAACGTCAGGCGCCCTTCGCTAAACAACAACACAATCCTTTAGTTGCTCTTTACGACACCCACGGGTAGAATTGGGTTAATTTCCAGGTTTTATTCTTTTGTGATTCATATTTCGCAAAGTGTTAGTGTAGTACTTAAGGTATTTTTTCTTATTTAATCAAAATTAATTAAGCAAATACTTTTTTTGTTAGTGTAGTAAGTAGGTAATTATTTTCTGTTTATATTATTTCGGTCTTTTAAAATGGGAGTTGTACTAATTGTATTGTTAATCCAGTTGCGTATACTCGACAACCCCAGACACCTGATTGTCCGCAAGTAAGATGGTTCCGTGCTTCGGATGGGCACGTTAAGCCGTCAGTCCCGGTTGCTGTCTATGATGGCGGTCGTTACACAACCATGTCAGAGGCCTGCTACTTGCAGTAGGCGGTTAAAAAACTCTGACACGAGGGTTCATCGGGCGGGTCGTTGAACGACTCGGTGTCCCACACGAAAAAAGAGAGACAACCCCAGACAGAAGACCATGGCGCAGAAAAATTTAGTGAGCAGACCCCACCCCACCTTATGTGAGGCGGTGCAAAGCTAGCCAATACTTACTTTGTGGTCATTGATCTACAACAACCCTAGATTTAGCGCCTCATACAAAATTATGCTATGATTTTGTCACCTACCCAACTATACCTACATTCATACATAGCGATATATAGATTCATTGCGTCCGCCCGATTCAAAATACCAGTATCACAACGAACCTCATCATAATTTATTGAACTCAGCCTTATTTGTCCACTATTACGGTCGAAATTCTAGTGCCTGCGCTCCGAACTTACGACCATTCGCAAATACTTTTCTAATATAAGCAGCAATTAGGCTAACGTTTAACTAGACTTCATACACTGCTGCTTACATTGAGTAGTTCACTTCAAGTAAAACCAGTGCAGCAGCAATGTATATTAAATCGGAGCCTACCTTTAGAGTTTTACTCCGTCCTTTTCACACGCAACGCTGAGTTGTCGTGTAAGAGAAGGACAGCTGCGAAGTAGTTGTTTTAGATTATTTATGATTAAAATTATTACTTTTATGAGTATTACCGCATAAATTGCAATGATTATACCACAATAAGATGAATATTGTATATACTTACTTAAAATACGACATACCGCCCTGTTTTTTCTGCTTTTTACTGTCATTTTTGCAGTTTTTTAGCGCGCACTTGGTCATGTTAACGGCTTCGCGGCCAGCCACGCACTGTGGAAAAGGAGTGCTATAGTAAAAACGCGTTAGCTTGGCAATAGCGTACATTGACACATTGACACGACCGGTACCAAAAACAACATTTTTGGGCGATTATTATCGCTCTCCATACAAACTATCGCTAGAATTCACATCGCTAAAGTATCATAATACCGGCCAATAATCCAGAGTGACCTTGCTATTGTACTACAGTACTCTAGCGATGTTCATATCGCATACATTTACTAAGAAAAACGATATATCGCTATCGCAAATATTGAGTACAGTGGTAGAAAATGCCAACGCCCGCTATTGCCAAGCTAACGCGTTTTTACTATAGCTTGCAAATTGTGCACCCCTTTACCGGACCACCTTTTGAGCGTACGCGCGTAATCTAGGGTTGTTGTAGATCAATGTTTGTGGTGCAAAGAAGTCATTCTACCTGTAGGTAGAGTAAAACTATAGTACGCTCAAACGTAACGTCCATTTCATCTGCAGTAGATTTTGCATGCATCTATCACTTAAAAACTTAGTGATGCATTTTGATGTTTGGAATGGTGGCAGACAAATGTCTCGATCAACATCAATGATAGATAAGTGTTCGACTAGCATACTTTTTGTTTAGATACTTTGTACATCTATGTTTTTACTTTTGACGCATTTTCAAATCTTGTTTGAAATTCTACATGTATGTCACTCTCTGCAATGTCTGCCTCAACTGCGCATATATAAATAAATATATCTGATACTAGCAGCCCGCCCAGCGGTTTCACCCGCTGCTACTTACCTGTTTTCCCGTAGAAATTGGATCTTTGCCCGTAGTAAAAAGTCCATTACTCCGATCCAGCAGAGATAAATGTGCGAGCAGAAGCGGCCCGTCATGCTGAATAACTTTTACTTTGAAGCCATTACCGTATCTCTTATTGTTTACCTATATGGGATGCTGGTGGTCTACATCAGGTACTCCAGAACCTCGTGACCATGTGCCAGCAGAAGCGGCCCGTCATGCTGAATAACTTTTACTTTGAGGCTTTTACCGTATCTCTTATAGTTTAGATGGGATGCTGGTGGTCTACATCAGGTACTCCAGACCCTCGTGACCATTTGCCAGCAGAAGCGGCCCGTCATGCTGAATAACTTTTACTTTGAAGCCATTATCGTATCTCTTATAGTTTATATGGGATGCTGGTGGTCTACATCGGGTACTCCAGATCCTCGATGACCATGTGCCAGCAGAAGCGGCCTGCCATGCTGAGTAACTTTTACTTAAAAACCATTACCGTATCTCTTATAGTTTAGATGGGATGCTGGTGATGTTCATCAGGTACTCCAGATCCTCGATGACCATGTGCCAGCAGAAGCGGCCCGTCATGATGCACAACTTTTTCTATGAAGCCATGGCCGTATCTCTTATAGTTTAGATGGGATGCTGGTGGTCTTCATCAGGTACTCCAGATCCTCGATGACCATGTGCCAGCAGAAGCGGCCCGTCATGGTGAACAACTTTTTCTATGAAGCCATGACCGTATCTTTTATAGTTTAGATGGGATACTGGTGGTCTTCATCAGGTACTCGTACTCCAGATCCTCGAGGGCTGACAAAAAGTAGTCCATGTACATCTTTACTATGCTAGTTATATCAGTGCCAAATTTCGCGAAGATCGGTAAAGCGGTTTGGCTTATTTGGGTAATATCCGCTGTATTTCCCGCTTTTCCTGCTGCTAACCGTTTTCCCGTGGAAATGAGGAATTTTCCCGTGGTAAAAGTAGCCTATGTTACTCAGGAATGTTGTAGCTTTCTAATGGTGAAAGAATTTTCGAAATCGGTCCAGTAGTTTCGGAGTTTATCGATTACATACATACAAAAAAACAAACAAACAAACAAAGTTTTCCTCTTTATTATATTAGTGTAGATTATCTAGGCGGTTTATTATTCGTGTGTTCTAGTAAAACCCATTAGAAAACAGTATCACTAATATCTAGGCGGTTTCTTATTCGTGTTTTCTGCTAAACCCATTATAGGTGCCTATATCTTACTTAGAGATGGGTGCAAGATTTCAGGTACTGTAGTCGCTACTGCCTCTAATTATAAAGGCATGTATAAACTCAATCAACCTGAAATGCAATCTCATTTGGCGGCAAACTACGCCAAAGAGGATGCACTACTATGGCATAGACGCCTAGGTCACCCACATGCCAAAGTCCTAAATATTTTAAAAAGCAAAAACGCGGGAATGCGTTCCCTGCTTACAAGGGAAACTAGCAAAGAGACCATTCGAAAAATCAAAAAGTAGGTCCCATAACAAACTAGACTTAGTTCACTCAGATCTTTGCGGACCAATGAGTACGCAGTCATGGGGCGGAGCACTCTACTTGCTCACATTTACTGATGATTTTTCACGAAAAACTTTTGGATGTCTTTTGAAAGCCAAAAGTGAAGTTTTCTCTAAGTTTTTGGAATTCAAACATTTAGTAGAAAACCAAACCGGTCTCAAAATTAAAAAGTTTCGGACGGATAACGGTACTGAATTTGTGAATAAAAACATGACAGCTTTCCTAAGGGAAAATGGTATAGTCCACCAAACTACTGTAGCTTATACGCCGCAACAGAATGGAGTTGCAGAGCGCGTGAACCGTACCATCATTGAGAAGGCACGCGCAATGCTCCACGACGCCAACTTACCGAAAGCGTACTGGGGCGAAGCCGTGAACACAGCAATTTATTTAAAAAATTGTACGCCTACTCAATCCCTAAATTTCAAAATACCTGATGAGGTATGGTTTGAAAGAAAGCTCAACCTTTCACACCTCAGAGTTTTTGGCAGCGAAGCTCACGTGCTTATTCCTAAGGAAAAACGCACTAAGCTAGACGCCAAAACTCAGAAATGCATTTTCGTTGGATATCCGTCAGAGACCAAAGGCTATCGCCTTATCGACCCTTCCAAACCACGAGCGGTCATCATCGCAAGAGACGTAGTTTTCATAGAAAACAAGGTGACTGCAACACATGAGCAAGCTACCACTTCTCAGCAGCAACCGACTCTTGCTATTAACCCTCTTGACCCAGATTGTACAGTAGGTATCAATGATACTCAACCTGAAATACAATCAACTTCCAATCCACCTCAAGAAGTCCAAAATAATGTTCTCGTCCATACTTTTTCAGATACAACTAGCCTACCTGAAGTTTCAGATGATGTATCAGCAGCCCCGCAGCCGCAAAATGATTTACCATCTGAACCTTGCGAATCTGAATCAGTTGATCCAGTCGATACTTTTATTGACGCTGAACCAGCATCGCCGGTAGAAGCACGTAGCATACCTGAAGCAGCCACTTCCGAACCGAGATATCCTCAAAGGGAAAGACATCCGCCTATACAGTATGATCCCTGCTGCCTGTTTATGGTTTCCAACAGTAGTGAACCGGATACCTATAAACAAGCAGCGGAAGATGTCTTTAAGGAAGAATGGCTAAAGGCTATGAGAGCAGAATACAACTCTCTAACCAAACACGGGACTTGGACTATAGTGCATAGACCCCCCGAACGGAAGACCATCAAGAGCAAATGGGTCTTCAAAATTAAAAGAAACACGAGTGGAGAGATAGTCAAGTTTAAAGCTAGACTAGTAGCCAAAGGCTTCACCCAAGTCTACGGTGTAGAT
This sequence comes from Phthorimaea operculella, assembly GCA_024500475.1. Taxonomy (NCBI): domain Eukaryota; kingdom Metazoa; phylum Arthropoda; class Insecta; order Lepidoptera; family Gelechiidae; genus Phthorimaea; species Phthorimaea operculella. The sequence continues at coordinate 13,989 of JANFCV010000402.1, read as the reverse complement.
AACAATGAAACATTCTCTCCTGTAACACGGCTGTCTACAGTTAGAATGTTAATGGCCTTTGCTGCACACCATGGTCTACAGCTCGAACACTTAGACGTGGAAACCGCTTTCCTAAATGGAGACCTAGAGGAAGAGATTTATATGGAGCAACCCGAAGGCTTTGCCTCAGACCCTAAACAGAAGGTTTGCCTCCTAAAAAAATCTCTCTACGGTTTAAAGCAAGCCCCACGTCAGTGGAACAAGAAAGTGTGCGAAGCTATGCATAAGCTCTCTCTCACTCAATGTTCGAAAGAACACTGTTTGTATTATAAAAAGGAAAACGACAAATTTCTAATTGTCTCAGTCTTTGTTGACGATTTTTTCCTCTTGTCCAACAGTGATGAAATGAAAAAACAGTTCAAACAAGACCTGGGCCGAACCTTTACAATTAAAGACCTCGGCCAGTTAAAAGATTGTTTGGGCATGCAGTCCAAAAACAGCGTCAGTTTGGACCAAACAAACTACATCGATAAAATTATCGAAAAATTTGGAATGAAGGATGCTATCCCTGTATCCACTCCAATGGAACCTGGTCAAAAATTGACTGTTCCAGAGCCAAGTGAAGAACGTTTAGATTTGCCTTATCAGCAGCTTATCGGGTCATTGATGTACAAAAATTGGCGACTTTCGGCTTTACGCCTGCGTTGCTTTCCTTTTTTGTTAGTTACTTGACTGGTCGTGAGCAGTATGTAGAGTACGCTGGGAGCACTTCAGCGCCATATCGTACACCTTCTGGAGTAAGCCAGGGCAGTAATTTGGGACCTTTACAGTTTTTATTAATGATAAACGATTTGCCGGAAGTGGTTCAACATGCCAGGTGTTTACTCTTCGCGGACGATCTGAAGTTGTATATAGAAGTAAAGGACGTAAGTGATAGGAAAGATTACAGCACGACATTGACAATGTTGTCAAATGGAGTCGGGAAAATAGACTTGAATTTAACGTCAAAATGCAACCAGATGACATGTACGCGTGCTAAAACAAGTCATAGCGATTATACCATAGAAGGGTTCAGTTAGCTAAGGTAGAGTCAGTGCGTGATTTGGGAGTGATAGTAAATGCAGATCTGAATTTTAGGGATCATATTGCTGCAGTTTGTAAAAATCGTTTCAAATATTAGGATTTGTACTGCGGCATTCGAAGGACTTCAACAATATGAACACCATAAAAACATTATATAACACCTTAGTGAGAAGTAGGTTAGAGTACGGAGGAATTATATGGAGCCCGCACGAGACCAAGTACATCGATATGTTAGAAAACTGCAGAACAAATTTTTAAGATATGCGTACTGGCGGCAGTATGGGGTTTATCCCTTCTACCCTCTGATGTACCCATCATTATATGTGATGGGGATGGTAGGTATAATAAGCTGGACACTCGAAGGTACTTAGCCCTCACAACATATATTTTAAAAGTATTTCGTGGCAAACTATACAATACAACTTTGTTGGACTGTATTTGTTTGAGGTCCCTAATACCCGTCTTAGATTGGCTCCTAGAAACCAAACCTTTGTAATACCAAAGTGTCGGACAAACCTTTTAAAGTACGCGCCATTGACTACAGCCCTACGCTTACTTAATGAAATAGGTAAGGTCATAGATTTATTTAACTGCTCTATGTCGAAATTCGCAGAAGTCGCTCTACATTTTTTAAGTAAGAATGATAGAAGTTATCTAGACTAATGATATTAATTAATTTGTTATAACATTCGTGAATTATTTTTTAATTATATAATTTTAGTTTATTGTACTGACATAATGGGATATCGATTAATTTATTTTATTGTAAAAACTTAAGGATTTTTGACATGTTTATCTATTATGAATTGTAAATATTGATGCATATGTTATTTTATTATTTTATAAGTGACGTCGATTTGGGTTCCAACCTGTTATGACCTCATTGTTTGAAATTTTAAATGAATAAATAAATTGAAAAAAATTGAAATTGAAATTTCATGAGTAAATTGTTTACAAATTGTTTACATTTCCATTGGCACAAGACCTGATATATCTCACACTGTGTCTTACCTTAGCCAATTCAATACACATCACGGGGAGGCACATTGGAAAGCCGCTAAGCGTGTGCTACGCTATCTTAAGGCTACCAAAAACCTTAAATTAACGTTCCGTAAGTTGAGCGAGCAGACTCCTATACTGACCGGCTATGCAGATGCAGATTACGGGAGTAATCTTATAGACCGAAGGTCGTATACTGGTTACACCTTTTTAATGAGTGGCGCTCCCGTTTCATGGGAATCTCGCAAACAGCGAACGATTGCACTTTCTACAACAGAAGCAGAATATATGGCGCTATCCGAAGCCAGCAAAGAAGCCATATATTTAAAATCACTCATTAAGGAATTATTTGCAATAGACCGACCAGTAGAAATATTCTCAGACAATCAAAGCTCACTTAAGCTCACTTCCAATAACACTTTTCACGTACGCACCAAGCATATTGACATTCGTCACCATTTCATCCGTGATGCGATAATAAGTGGTGAAATAACTGTTAGCTACAGTTTAGTTTCGCATCAGGTATACGCGCGTTTTATTGTTTCCCGCCATTTTCGTCTGACAGACCGTGGCCTGTGACTGACGCCAGCTAGTCGGCCGACGCCATCTTTTTTCCTTTGTCAGTTCAGTCGGTTCGATAACCACGCGGCCGTCGGCGATATAACCTTACTTTTTAGTCACTCGCGCGTCCAGTGTTAGCCACATATTTTTAAGTAATTTCTCATGCGGGAGAAGTCCTTTGGTTCGCGTATTGTACAGTAAAACGTGTTGCTGTCGCGAGCAGTGGTGTGCGGGAGAAATCTTTGTTTTTCGCATGCGCAATTGCTGCGGGGAAGAGTCCCTGTTCTTGGGCAGTAGTAAACCAAGTGAATAGTGGTTTTGTAGTGCGCTTTGAATGCGAACTGGGCAGGATTCTTATTGAGGGCCAACGTGGCCGAACTATGAACAATAGTGAACCCAAGTGCTTGTGAAAACTAAGGTGAAATCAAAATTGCTGAAGGGACGGAGTGCCACACGAGCTGGTGTCCGGGTGCAGTAAGTCTAGTACCTAAATTCCAATCCAAATGTCTTCCTCCAAAACCTGATACCTTTTTCCTGTCAAAAACTAGACTTACAAGGAAACGGCGGCGTCATGGTTCGCACGGTAAGCAATTCGCTGCTGGGTCCTGTTTAAGTAGACTTTGGAAACAAGAATTTCTCGGCCGGAAACTTTCCGGAACAAAATTCTCTCATTAAATTTATTTTATTTAGCTATAGTAAAGAGCACTACGAATCGTAGTCAAATGTTGTTCGAGGCTGATCGACCATTTAGTTTTAGATTTTAAGATAACTTTAATTTGCTTCCACTGCGCTAAGATCAGCTTCGGAATCAAACATTTTTGGTAGCAGAGCGTGGTTGCTTTATTGCAACATAGTTAGCCGTAATTTAGTATTAAGCGTGTTTTTATATTACCCACATATTTTATTAATTTTGGAAAATATTGTTTCGGTTTTTTGTGACTGTATTGTTTGCCTAGTGAACGGTACCTTATCGGTAAGGTCTAGGCCAGTCAACTAACATTTATTTTGTGGTATTTGTTTATTGGTTTTTCGTTTTTATTAAGTCGAGTGTGTAAAAGTTGGTACCATGGCTCCTCGATCGCCAGGTATAAGGCTGCTATAAAGACAGAATTAAGGTGGTTTACTACCACAGCGGCAATGATCGGCCGCGAGGACCGGGAGGACGCGCTCTTGAAAAGTGCACTACAGGCAGATGAACGGGTTCGGGTTGTGTCGGAACACCTCACAGAGTGCCTCATGCTCCTTGAGGAAGCTCCTAACCCTGAAGATAAGGAGCTGGTCGAGGGCGATGTAAGCCAGTGCTTGGAGTTGGCACAGGACATTGCGCAGGCAGCTGCGGACATATCTAGGCGACGTGACGGAAAGGAAAAGCCATTCCGTGGTAAAGTGGGACAAGGATTACAGGTGCCTCTTCCGCCTGTTACGGTTCCAGTCTTTGCAGGCGATTACGCCGACTGGCCGGCGTTTGAGGACCTGTATAGCAGTGTGGTCCACACACGGACGGACATAACGCCGGCGTACAAGATGGCTCAGCTGATGTCCAGGCTACATGGAGAGCCTCATGAATTGCTGACGCATTTGGCTGTCTCGGATAGCAATTATGAGGTGGCGTGGAAGATCCTTACCGACCGGTATCGAAACAAGCGCCTGATTGTAGACAGGCTGTTAGACCAGTGGCTGTCAATACCAACCATAACGCGAGGTACGGACCTCCGCGAGAAAATCTTCCACCCAGTCAGTGTCGCGGTCAGCGCACTAGAGCGACAGGGTTTGCCAGTGGCGGGCTACGGTTATATCTTGGTCCACACAGTGCTTCGCCGCCTGCCGAGCGAAATGGTCGCTCGATTCGAGCAGCTCCATGGGGCAAGTCCTCGGACCACCTCCCGACCTACGAGGATCTGAAGTCGTTCCTCGAGGCCGAAAGCAGGCGAGTGGACGTCCAGGCTGGTGAAGCCCACGCAAAGAGACCTCTGCCCCTCGCCACCGGAACGGCCGGGTGCACCGGCGCGAGGAGGCAGTAGGCAACCCAGGCGGTACAACACCGCATTGGAATCAGGGTGTGCCTACTGCGGGAGACAGGCCACGGGGTGGCAGCGTGTCAGGAGTTTGCTGCGCAGCGGGTTCAGAGGAGACGGGTGTGGCACAGCAGAGGCGTTGGTGTTTTCGGTGCCTGGGGCCGCATCAGGTGCGAGTGCCCTTCAAGCACCAACTGTAGGTACTGCCAGGGTGCACACCATCCGCTGCTCTGCATGAATCGCTCCGGAGACGCCGGGGCAGCGCTGGATCGGTCAGCGAAGGAGCCTGCCCACCAAGGGAGGAGCAACGCCCCTCAAGGAGGAGCCCACCTCCGCATCGGTCACAGGGACAGGCAGGGGACGTCAACAGTCGGAGCCCACTTACCAACGGACGTGGGGACGATCTCCACCACGGCAGCAGGTGCCGGATTGGGGAGGAACGACACGGGAACATGGCCAAGGACACCCATCCCAGGTACGGGATCAAACGGGCGGGTGTCAGGGAAGCACTAGGCAGCCACCAGGGTACATGCAGTATTCTGCGGGCTTGAGCCACCTGGTTGGGTCTCAAGACCCACGCATGCCTCCGCCTATGCCTGAGTACCCGCGGCTACAGGCGCAACCTCGGTACGGACGTTTGCCGTCGGGGTACTATAGAACTCCAGCCATGGCCTTTATGGGCAGACCTCCCTACCAGCAGGAGTGGGACCCATACACGGGTTTGGGTAGCGAGGATACCCCGCGGGACGCGGCCTCACCGCGTTTAGATTCCCGCTAGGTAATCGCCGCCTACTCATCAGCTTCGGCTCCCCGTCCAATCACGGTACTTTGCCAACGGCTAAGATTTGGGTATGGGGATACGGTGGCCGGACCATTCAAGTAAGAGCCCTACTGGATACAGGGGCTCAGGGTCAGGGATGTATTGTATCGAGTAAGCTGGTGAGTAGGCTAGGCCTAAATGTACAGCCAAGTGCGGATGAAGCTGTAGGCATCGGGGGCCTAAATGTGCCTGACATTCGGGGTCAGACGAACTTTGAGTTCGCATTAGGTAGCACATGTACAGGGGTCAGCTATCAAGTCTCAGCCGTGGTGCTGGATGAAGTGGTTGGGAAACTTCCTCAGGTTAGGTTACCACCAACGGTACGAGGGTTAACCACAGGGTTGGAGTTAGCTGATCCTGATTTTGATACTCCTGGTACGGTGGACGTACTTCTCGGGTCAGACGTCCTCGGAGATTATGGTGCGGTAGGAAGAAGGTACTCCAGGAAGCTGGTTTGGTGGCCGTAGATACCACAGGGGGTATGTTGTTTTCGGCCCAGTTTGAGACCTCAGGACCTACCAGAAGGGATACGGTCCTCTATGGTAGTGTGCTGTCAGAGGTGCTGCAGAGGTTTTGGGAGTCTGAAGAGCCGCCCACGGCGGACAGACGGAAGCCAGAGGATGACGAGTGCGAGTTGTTCTATCAATACAACACTGCGAGATGCCCGTCAGGCAGATTCGTGACCAGGCTACCTTTTCTCCCAAACCGCCCCGCTTTAGGTAGTTCGCGACAGCTCGCGGAACGGAGACTACTCGGAATGGAGCGGAAGATGAGGCGAGACCCAGCACTTCGGCAGAAGTATATAGAATTCATGCGGGAATATATTCAATTGGGCCACATGTCGGTGTCCAGCCTGGATTGGAGGTGTGTCGAGCATTATTACATTCCACACCTGGCTGTCTTGAAGTCACCTGAGGCGAAAATACGGGTGGTGTTTGACGGTTCTGCTCCTACCTCGAATGGTGTGTCTGTGAACCAATGTTTGCTCGCGGGTCCTAAATTGAACCGGGACATTGTGGACATTCTCACAGACTTTCGGTTACACCAGGTAGCGTTCGTCGCAGACGTCAAAATGATGTTTCGCCAAACCATGATACATCCGGATGACCGTCGGTATCAGCTGATTTTGTGGCGTGAGAGCCCAGATGAGCCGATGGTCACATACGAACTTAACACGGTGACGTATGGACTTAAGCCAAGTCCGTATTTGGCAGTACGTACGCTGCGAGAGTTGGCCGCACAGGAAAGGGTAAGATATCCTCGAGCCGCAGCAGTACTGGATCGCGACGTCTACGTGGACGATATCTGCACGGGTGCTGATAGCGTGGAGCAGGCGCTAATTCTACGAGACGAGCTGATCGCGATCATGGGTTCAGGAGGTTACGAGTTGCGGAAATGGTTGTCCAGTTGCCCAGAGCTCCTGGCTGGTTTGCCAGGCGAGTTCCATCAGGACCCGCACCTCTTTGAGAACCCGGACAATCCAAATACGTTGGGCATCCTCGGGGTGCAATATAGGCCAACGCATGACGTATTCACGTACAAGATCGAGCCCGACCTTTTGGAGAAAACTTGGACTAAGCGGTCGGTACTGTCGACAATCGCTAGAACGTTCGATCCTAACGGATGGATCGCCCGGTTACGTTCATGGCGAAGTGCTTTTTACAAAGGTTGTGGCTAGCCAACTTAGGATGGGACGACCAACTCTCCGGAGAGTTGTTGAAGGATTGGCTCAAGTTTGTGACCACCTTACCAGGGATTGTGCACATCGCGATACCCCGCAAGTTAGTCCCATCGGTGGGATGTAAGGCTACCCTACATGGGTTTTGTGACGCCTCGGAGCGAGGGTACGCGGCAGCTGTATACCTTCGGACAGCAAGTTCAACGGGAACTGTGCACGTGCGTCTGGTTATGGCCAAAAGTAAGGTGGCACCAGTCAGAACTAGATGGACCATCCCCAAATTGGAATTGGCAGGGCAGCTCTTCTAGCGCGCTTGCTAAATCATGTAACCTGCAATCTGCGTGGTACCATCAACTTGGATGAAACGGTGTACGCGTGGACTGACAGTCGGATAGTTCTATGCTGGTTGCAGACGTCGGTACATACACTTGAGGTTTTCGTGGCAAATCGGGTGTCACAGATTACGGGGTCGGAAACTCCGTTAGTGTGGAGGCACGTACCGGGAGAATGGAACCCAGCGGACTGCGCTTCGCGCGGGTGCAGGGCACCTGATTTGGTGAGTCACCCACTGTGGTGGGGACCTCAATGGCTGACTGAGTCGCCGCAGGAATGGCCATTCAACGAGTGCAGGGCGCCGCTTGGGCCACCTGATCGAGGTTTGCGAGTGAACGTGGGGCAACTCGTACCGAAGCCTAACCCAGCTTTCTTGCTGGAACGGTATAGCTCCCTCGACAAACTTCTTGGGGTGACAGGTTGGATCAAACGGTTCGTGAACAACTGCAGGAAGCCTCAAGCAGAACGGAACTTTGCACCAGTCCTCTCGCCTGCGGAACGGAATGCGGCTCTATGCTCATTAGTTAGAGTCGTCCAGGCGGAACATTTTGAAGAGGAGGTCAGGCTGCTCAGGGATGGACGTGGAAAGCTGAAGGGAGGAATTGTGCGCCTCAACCCATTCCTGGATGAGCAAGGTATGCTCAGGGTTGGAGGCAGACTTCGGAACGCTAGCCTGCCCTTTTCGGCTCGGCATCCACTGTTACTTCCAAAAGGGGACCCTTAGTTGAGCTCTTAGTCAGGGATCGTCATGAGAAAAACTCGCACGCGGGCTGTAATGCGCTATTGGCCATCCTACAGCGCGAGTTTTGGATCTTATCGGGACGACGAACGGTACGTAGCGTTGTGTTTAGGTGCTTGCCTTGTTACCGCTTGAAGGCAGCCACAATGCAGCCACAGATGGGAGATCTTCCACCGGACCGGGTGACGGAGGCCTGGACGTTTGCAGGTGTGGGAACGGATTTCGCAGGCCCTTTCATGGTAAAGGCATCACGCCTACGGAACGCAAAGTCTATCAAGGCGTACTTGTGCGTGTTCGTGTGCCTAGCCACCAAGGCCGTCCACTTGGAGCTCGTGGCCGACCTTTCTACGGAGGCCTTTTGGCAGCGCTGGAGAGATTTACGTCGCTACGAGGGCGACCAGCGCTGATCAGGTCGGATTGTGGTACCAACTTTAAGGGTGCTGATCGGTGTATGAAGGAAATTGTAACGTTCTTTAGGGAGATCGAAGAAGCCATCAGCACGGGCCTCTCCCGTCAGGGCATTACCTGGGTGTTCGATCCACCAGCGTGCCCTCACTGGGGTGGTATTTTTGAAGCGGTTGTAAAGTCCGCTAAGACGCATTTGTTGCGCGTTGTAGGGTTAACAATTTTGACTTTCGAGGAGCTGGCGACCGTGTTTTGTAAAATTGAGGCTGTACTCAATTCGCGCCCTTTGTGTCCGCTCAGCTCAGACCCAAATGATTTAGAGGCCCTGACGCCAGGGCATTTCTTAATTGGCCGCCCACTTAACGCCTTGCCGGAATATCCCTATACGGAGGTGAATAGCAATCGTTTGTCGCGTTATCAGTTGTTGCAGCAAATGACTCAAAACTTTTGGAAGCGTTGGTCGCTTGAGTACTTGCACATTCTGCAGCAACGCCTTAAGTGGACGGACAGGACTGAACCCCTGCATTGGGGATCTCGTTCTGGTTAAGGATGCCAACCTACCGCCACTGCGTTGGCGCCGGGGGCGCATTCTCAACCTGTTTCCGGGTAGTGATGGCACTCCTCGAGTTGCAGAAGTTCAGGTGGGGGATTCAGTTCTTAAGCGAGCAGTAGCTACATTATCACGCCTGCCATGCATTGAGCGGACCGATGGGTCGGTCCGGGGCGGGTGAATGTTTAGTTTCGCATCAGGTATACGCGCGTTTTATTGTTTCCCGCCATTTTCGTCTGACAGACCGTGGCCTGTGACTGACGCCAGCTAGTCGGCCGACGCCATCTTTTTTCCTTTGTCAGTTCAGTCGGTTCGATAACCACGCGGCCGTCGGCGATATAACCTTACTTTTTAGTCACTCGCGCGTCCAGTGTTAGCCACATATTTTAAGTAATTTCTCATGCGGGAGAAGTCCTTTGGTTCGCGTATTGTACAGTAAAACGTGTTGCTGTCGCGAGCAGTGGTGTGCGGGAGAAATCTTTGTTTTTCGCATGCGCAATTGCTGCCAGGAAGAGTTCCTGTTCTTGGGCAGTAGTAAACCAAGTGAATAGTGGTTTTGTAGTGCGCTTTGAATGCGAACTGGGCAGGATTCTTATTGAGGGCCAACGTGGCCGAACTATGAACAATAGTGAACCCAAGTGCTTGTGAAAACTAAGGTGAAATCAAAATTGCTGAAGGGACGGAGTGCCACACGAGCTGGTGTCCGGGTGCAGTAAGTCTAGTACCTAAATTCCAATCCAAATGTCTTCCTCCAAAACCTGATACCTTTTTTCCTGTCAAAAACTAGACTTACAAGGAAACGGCGGCGTCATGGTTCGCACGGTAAGCAATTCGCTGCTGGGTCCTGTTTAAGTAGACTTTGGAAACAAGAATTTCTCGGCCGGAAACTTTCCGGAACAAAATTCTCTCATTAAATTTATTTTATTTAGCTATAGTAAAGAGCACTACGAATCGTAGTCAAATGTTGTTCCGAGGCTGATCGACCATTTAGTTTTAGATTTTAAGATAACTTTAATTTGCTTCCACTGCGCTAAGATCAGCTTCGGAATCAAACAGCTACATACATCCCCTCAAACACACAACTAGCTGACATCCTTACAAAACCACTGCCAAAGATTAGGCACGCCAGACTTAACTCGCTGTTAGGTTTGCTATAGTGTTTTCTTTGTGGTTTATTTATTTTGATAGGTTCCACTTTCAAACTTTTATCTAACTACTTGTTAGTACTAATGAAACTTATCAAAGCAGTGATGTCAACTTGTACCTGTATTTTTATATAGGGTGAAATTTTACTAGTGACCGATAGCGAAAACTCAGAACCGGCTGGTGATAAGGAACAACTTTCCCCAAGGAACATAGGTCAAAATACGAAAAAAAAATTTGACCTCCCATAGTAACTCAAAACAGCTGATCGGCAATTTTGTATGGGAGGTTCAAATTTTTTTTTTATATTTCGACCTATGTTCCTTGGGGAAAGTTGTTCCTTATCACCAGCCGGTTCTGAGTTTTCGCTATCGGTCACTAGTAAAATTTCACCCTATATAACGAGTCTTTTTCATACAGGGTGTTAATTTTTATTTTTGTGTGTTGTTTTAAATTTTAAATTGTAATTAATGTACAAATTACGGGGAGGTGTTCGACTAGCATACTTTTTGTTTAGATACTTTGTACATCTATGTTTTTACTTTTGACGCATTTTCAAATCTTGTTTGAAATTCTACATGTATGTCACTCTCTGCAATGTCTGCCTCAACTGCGCATATTATGTAAATAAATAATATAAATACCAAATAATCTAGGCGGTTTATTATTCGTGTTTTCTAGTAAAACCCATTAGAAAACACAATAAGTGATGATAACTTTTATCAGCTCTGGAGGGCCTGTTAGCACACAAGCATCCCTTGGCGAGACGAAGTTCGCGGGCACCAGCTAGTAAGTAATAAATTAAAATGTTAAAATCTCGGGTTAAGGCGTTCCGTTTTCCATACAAAAATTCAATGGAGTTATGTATGTAAAGGAGACAAGAGTCGGTTAAAAAACTTGATGGGGAGTCCCGTGCGTATATAAGATTGTCGCAAAACACTAAAAAGAATTTTTAAATCATCAGATTTCCCCGTAAAAAGCGAGTCGCCACTTTACGAAAATAGATGGAGCTACTGCTGCAATAAATACGTTTAATTTTATTGTGCAAAAAATACTGATTATCTTTTAACTATAAGTAGTTTTGCGACAAATTTACGTGTGCCTTCATCATTCAGAATAAAGTTTCTTTAAAAAGAAACTCTACAGCTCATGTGTAACCCGACTGAAGTGCAGTTTTTCGTTTGTATGACGTAACGAACCACCTTAAAATGTTCATAATACATTTTAGCTAAAGATGTGTTAGACTCGATGTTTAAGATATTTTATGTCTTTACCGTACAGTTTAACTTAAAAACTGATTTTTATAACGCCTATTTTCGGTAATTTGCCAGAAAAAGTTAATAGCAGCCTTAATTAATTCATCTAGCTTCTAGTAGATGGCGCTGATGGCGAATCATGAAAATGCTCAGAAGCGATTTCCCTAAATTAGGGGTAATATTTTTTTAATAAACAGTATGTTTTAGTTTCGTATTTTGTAGAAATTATATAATTTAAGAAAACAAACCATAATTTTGCAAAACCGCTTATTTTCTATACAGTACCGCAAATTGAGGATTTATCTAGACACACGGCAGTGTGTCCGCCAAGTTCGAGCAAAAAAAGCGACACACCGGCCGTGGGTTATATTACACGAACCATTTCGGGCCAAGTTCGACCCACCTATAACTCAAAATCTATTTTATCTACGCATATGAAATTTCTAGCATCTGTCGAGATCTACTTACTTATCTAAAATACAAAATTTCATTAATGTACCTATTGTAGGTCTTGAGATATTGACGTCAGAAAATCGCTATTTTTACTATACACTCACTGACTGACTGACTGACTGACTGACTGACTGACTCACTCATCAAAAACCTAGACCACTTCCAATGGTCGTATTGACTTGAAATTTGGCATGGAGGTAGGTCTTTAGGTCAAGGTAAAGGAAAAAATCTGAAAATGGCCAAGTGTGAGTCGGTTTTAAAAATAATGAAGGTGTAAATTCATACCCCTAAGGAACTAAAACAAAAATATCTATATCTTCCAATCGTCGTACCAACCTAAAATTCGTTACGAAGGTTTGTAATTAGTCAAAGTAAAGTATAAATGAGATATTTCCTTACCTAACTTAATCATAAGAAAAAAAGAAAATAAACCTTACAAAAATAAATGAAATCCCACCCAAAACATAAATGTGAAAGGCTGCCAAGTTCGATAATATTGGAATGCTTCGCCTATAAAAGAAGTGAGATCTAAATAAGTACCAAGTTCCATACACAGACCTCAGTTAAAAATATTTACAGGAATGCACACTTGATTTTCCGCAGTTTGGAAATAATTATTTATTTATAATAATAAATAAATATTTCCAAACTGCAAAAACCTTCCAGACCTCAGTTAAAAATATTTACAGGAATGCACACTTGATTTTTTGCAGTTTGGAAATATTTATTTATTATTATAAATAATTTATTATTATAAATAAATAATTATTTCCAAACTGCGGAAAATCAAGTGTGCATTCCTGTAAATATTTTTAACTGAGGTCTGTGTATGGAACTTGGTACTTATTTAGATCTCACTTCTTTTATAGGCGAAGCATTCCAATATTATCGAACTTGGCAGCCTTTCACATTTATGTTTTGGGTGGGATGCCAAATCTACACTTTATAAGGACTTGCAGTTTATAAAGCGGCAATACATGTTTCGTATAATCTGTGATGTCATGGTAGTTGAATTTCACATTTTGACAGCTGATCCCTTTATTTTAACAGCGCCATCTAGTTTGGACTCGTGAAGCAGTCAGTCCAAAAAATCCCCTATATGGGAAAGTTTTAATTAGTTCATCTAGCTTCTAGTAGATGGCGCTGATGGCGAAATATGGAAATGCTCAGAAGCGATTTCCCTAAATTAGGGGTAATATTTTTTTAATAAACAGTATGTTTTATTTTCGTATTTTGTAGAAATTATATAATTTAAGAAAACAAACCATAATTTTGCAAAACCGCTTATTTTCTATACAGTACCGCAAATTGAGGATTTATGCCAAATCTACACTTTATAAAGACTTGCAGTTTATAAAGCGGCAATACATGTTTCGTATAATCTGTGATGTCATGGTGGTTGAATTTCACATTTTGACAGCTGATCCCTTTATTTTGACAGCGCCATCTAGTTTGGACTCGTGAAGCAGTCAGTCCAAAAAATCCCCATACGGCCCTAGAGCACAGGTACTTGTTCGTGCCTTTTGCTGTGCAGACGACCGGACCGGGTGCTGGGGCAGTGAGGCTAAAGACTTTATCAAGGATATTGGGTGCCGTCTGAGGGAGAGAGGTTGCGACCCCCGCTCCGGGTCATTTCTGGTGCAGAGGCTATTTCAACGTGGTAACGCGGCGAGTGTGATGGGCACCTTTGCGCCGGGAATGTCACGGGGCGGGATATTCGACTGACCCCTTTAGCTTTAAAACTGTCCGGCAAGTTCGTGCGCGGCCTTCCCTAGGGGTGACAGACGTTGGGGGGAGTGATGTCAGCGGGTAGCGGGAGGTGTAGCGGGGAAGGGAGACGCGCGCATCCGCGCCGCACGTCATACTAAAATGACGTGCTTCCTCGCCTCCCGACCGTCTGTACCCCGCAGGAAGGTCGCGCACGAAGTTGTCGAACTATACATCCCAATGATCAATACATATATCTACATCTACC